>JARVJN010000002.1:12597295-12610843 GCA_031763805.1 Argolebias nigripinnis
AATAACCTCTGTTCAACCCATAGAACTACCGTAAACACGTTTTTAGACCAAATATTGCCGATTTTAACTAATACACACAAATACATGATAATTAACACAGAAATAGTGCTAAGAAACATTTTTGACACATTCTAGGGAGTTTATCAGCTAAAAAAAGTTAATTTTGGGTTTAGTTCCTCTTTAAGCACATAGTTTCTAACCTATACCTGATTTGCCACTTTCTAAAATATAGACACATTTTACATGACATCAATGCATGACTGGGGCTTAATATCATAAAGACCAAAAGAAAGGAGTTATACATGTCTTTCACATGAGCTAGACATTTTTAAGATGCAACTTAAGATGTAACTTTTAAGTAACTTTTAAGATGCAATAATCGTCTGATTTTCATGAATGTGTCTCATTATGTACTTTAGCCAGTGTTTATATCAGAGAAACTACCTTAATGTTAAGAAAGGACAACTCTATCCAAGAATGTTTGCCCAGCATATCAGATTGTTTATGCTATAAAATAGCTTTTTGTATATGAAAACCATCTTTTGTTTTCGTGTTATTTCTAATATGTCCACAATGAAGAAATGTGTTAATGGTCTACCCAGTGAATGCTAGTTTAAGGTATGACTGAAGGTGGACACAGAACCTAAGCAGTTCTGAAGTTATAGACACTGTCATATTTGTTAAGTGAGGACTTGTGTCTAAAGTGTAATCATGGGCCAAACTCAGTGCTCAGTGTTAAATAAGATTTATAATGAAAAGAAGTTGAAGCTGCCTGAGGTTCATTGAAGCTATTGCAGAAAATCAGCTCAGTGACACATTCCTTAGACATTTTAACTGAAGAGGAACTACAACAACTGACCACAAAACTTTATTTGATACGTTATTGAAAGTACTGTACTGTATATGTCAGATTACTAATGGTACATGTCTATATCAGCATATAGCCTATGACTTAGGTATTATAATTAAGTATTTGTCAAGATGGTTTAGACTATTAATGTGTGATTTGTGGTGACTAGCACAAACATTGCACTTCCCAAAGCTTTAATACATGGTATTCTGTACATTTCAAGGTTTAAGGTTCAGAGTCAGTCAGATATTCTTTGTCATTTCACTTATTAATAGAGAGATTTATTAAAACTGTTTTCTGAACAATTATAACTGGCCTTAATGAAGTGCAGCATATAAAGTACCATGTACTGTATGTCTGGTTATACAATAAAACCTATCAAACTGTCACTGTAATAACCCTTTTTTTCAATAAAGTGGCTTCTCTAAGCTAATGATGACATCTACAATAGCCAATACAGTATAATGCTTTTAAAAATAGATCTCAAGTTTAAAAGTTACATGGTACAGTACTTGTTACAGTTTAGTAGTCCTCTTTGTCTTTGAAGTCTCCTTCAGTCTCACAGTATTTCATGTCTGAGTGATGACTCCAAACACACACATTTTAGCCTTTCACATTTTCTTGAACAGTTGCAAGCCAGCAATTCTGCTTCTTGAGCTGGCTGGCTTTCCGTCAGATGGATAGCTAACGGTTCAGTCCCTTGATCTTTTCACAACTACTGCCAGTAACTAGCTAATTTAACAATTTTCTTACTGTCATATATGATGATATAAAACATGTATGGCTACCTAATCTGCAGTGCTATCATGTGTTTTCCATCTCTATGAATGCAGCTCTTCCTAAAAAAAACAATGGCATTTGTCATCCCAAGTGGTACCGACCACCGTAGTAATATAAGCTAAAATGCGCATGATATATATTGCACATAACTAACATATACTACTAAACAGGTAAGCTGAGTCTGATGTTTGAATTGGCAGTGGAACCAAGATAAAAAATAAAAACTTCAGAATCTGTTCCACACAAACAAAAAGGTTGTTTTTTTCTCCAAGAAGCACTTCACAAGTCAAATCAATTACTGCACATCAAGATGATCTGGTTCATTTTTATGACTGAACAATCATTAAACAGAGCTTTCACTGGACTAACTGTACTTTGCAACCACACATAAATATCCAGGATAATAACGCCACAAAGCTGCCCATTCTAAACCCAATCATGTACAGTACATGGCTAATTCCTAATTTAGGCAGACACAGTAGTGAAGTTTTTATCAAAATGAATTCATACTCATTCTGTTCACTCTGACCCAACATGTGATAAGGATAGATACATGACTGAACAAATATCAGATTAAACTGGATATTTCACCGTAACACTTTGCTCAAATTTAATACAGACATTAAATAATTTATGAAGGTTTGTACTTTTTTAATGTGGAGGAAGTACTGTGGTGTAAATAACCCTGGGTATTGATAATTTCACAATATGATTCTGCAATGACTGATACTGTACTTTGCTAGACATTATGATCTCTCCTACAAGCTAAAAATTAGTCAAACTGGGGCCTTTTTATCCAAAACTATTCAAATCTCAAAATCGTCAGAGTGGTTTAAGCATTGCTGTTAATTATGAGACATGCTACTTTTTCACCAGATGATTGTTTACAGAGAAGTCAGTTGAGTTTTTACACATACGGTAAGCTATGTTGGTGTTTGGTCTGCATTACAACACCTTCTGTGCATGTGTTTCAGAAGAAACATGTTAACTGTAACCAATGCTGTGCAAAAATCCTTAATGTAGCATTTATTATAAATGAAGATTTAGAGGTTTGAGTTGTTGTTTTTTAACATATATATCTGCTCTGGAACGGGCCCTAGTCTGACTAGTAATTAGCTAGATTTTTGTTTTTTGTTTAATTTCTCTCTATCTTATCTATCTATCTTCGTTTATCGTCCGTTTTCCCAATTCCGGGGTGGGACGTTACTTCTTTGTCACCAAGTTTTTGACGCCAGATAAGGCGGCCAGTTGTGTCCAGTTCATTGATGTTCAACGCTTTCAGATCTTGTTGAATCGTTTGTGCCCAGGTCTTTTTCGGACGGCCTTTGGGACGGGTACCAGGTACTTCAAGGTTTGCAATAGCAAGTATAGCACTGTTTTCACTTTGTTTAACATGACCGAACCACCGCAAACGATGTCGCCGGCATGCGTCCTTAATCGCACATAAGCCACCTCGACGCAGGATTTCGGTCGATTGGATGTGATCTTTAAGACTAATGCGTTGCATCCATCCAGGTTTAATTTCTCTCTATTGTTTTAAATTAAATTTGATCTGACTGCTGTTTGCACAAGCTAAGGTACTGTTGATAGCACCTTAAAATTTTTAAGTTATCTCATTAAACTCACTGTTTCTTGACCAGCAGTGTATCAGGTGGTTAGGATTATGCCGACTGTAAGTCATGTTGCTCGAGGGGATTGAAAAAATGGGGCTTCAGTGCTGGTGCATCCCACAAATCCTTGATCTGATTAGGAATGAGACAAGTGGGTTTTCCATCTTTCCAATACTGAGGTGAAGTGAAAGCCACTGGTTTAGATGGAAGTGTTGAGGTTTTACAGCTTATTGTCTGTTTCCTCAGTTCATTAGCAGGTTTGCTGACTGCTTCCTGAATGTCTGAGTGGGTGCAGTGTGGAACAGGGAGACTAAACTGAATGTCTTGCTGACTCACTGATGAGGTAGAAGTAGGTGGTGGATGAAAATTGAGGCTGGCTGGTTTGAGACCATAGAGACTGAGTGACCCAGTTTCTCCTCCAGCACCAGTTCCTTTCACTGCTCGATCACGACATAGTGGTTTTCCCCTTCCAGACCAGGGCTTTGTCCCAGTAAAACAGCTTATGAACCTCATCTTGTCCACAGTAATGCCTGCGTCAGCAGCATTTTATGGGCACACACATTATAGTTGAGGGTTATTTTTTAATTGTCTCCTATGGGAGACATTCATCATAGATCAGAGGCGTTGTCATCACATAAGTGTTTGTCAGTAACACTTCATATAAATTTCATTAACTAGAGTCTTTCTAAAAAAAAATTCCATTTATTCTTTACATGTTATTACAAATCCCTCAGACCTGCTCAGTCCTCCAACACATACGTAGACTTCATCTTGAAACAAGCAGCACACCAATGTGTCCCGTCGCGGAGGGATTTGACTAGTCAATGTTTGTAGTTTGAGATGAGTGTTTATCTGGACTGGAATTTAACAGAGAATGCAAGTAAACCTTAATGTTTTGGTGCAAGATATTCAATAGGTAAGACTTGCACTGTGATCTTTTTGCTGGTCCGAGGCAGCGCAGTGACTGCAGCGACAGATTCTGGTGAGTGGAGGAAGCAATTTTATCCATGCAGGCACAATATTGACAGTATAGGCAGAGAGAGAGAGAGAGTAGATGGCCAATGGTGGCCTTGATCACCAAAGATTAATCTTTTTCTTATTTGAGGAAACTACAATATAAAAACTAAAAAGCAGTATCTTGGATTTTGGCATGGTTATAGATTTAGCCACACACCTTAACTGGAAGTTGGTAGCTCACTTCTTTTTCAAGTTCTCGTGCTCATAACATGCACAGATGGATGGAGGGAGGAAGGGTACCGGTATTTCAGTTCTCCCCCGCCCCCTTTTGCTCTGTGACGGCGGGGCACAAATACCTACACAGGACTGGGATTTAATATAGATTTATGGGGATATTATCAATGCCATTAAAGCTTGGGTGAATACAGAAAGTTATTTTTTGCCATATTCTCCCAACCACATGTTAAATTTATAGCTGAATAACTGGCAAAACGTTTTATTTGACTGTGCTGCAACTATTTCAAGACTTTTTGGAGACTATTGCAAATACTGTTTACCATTTGTTGAAATTCCCAGTGAAATACTACCTCAAAGTTGTAAAATACTATTTTTAAATATGTTATATGAGGAAAAAACATAACCATTTTAGCTCTACTTTAGTTCCTTATCGTAAACAAGCTGGTTCAGCTTGTTGTAGATGTCTCAGCCAAACAGAATTATAAAAGATCTTGCATTTGTCTGTGCCATGTTTGTAATTCTGGGGATTGAGGACCATCTGCTCTGAGAACAAGTGCAAAAACAATACCAAAAAAATGTGCTTGTAAATATTTTTAAAATGATGAATAATGGTGCCAACAGTTCAGCGTTAGCATTGATGACAATGTAATATCATGAGTTATTACAAACCAAAAATATTGGGTTTATTTTTATAAATGGACTGAGACCATGTTCTTTACACAGCTTCAAGGCTGAACTTTCATACATTTTTTACATCAAAATATTTTATATAAAACTGACTACTGTACTTTTTGTACACCCTTTACCATTTTTTACTCTTTTTTTTATGTTACCTGTGGATAAAATTGAACTATTCCTCATAATCCTCCACCTGTTAATGATAGTTTTTAACAGTTTTACAACTTATCTGTCCAAACTACACACTTGTAATTTTTTTTACATTACTTGCAACAAAATTCCAAGTAGTCTTAGGTGCTGATGCTGCCAAAGTATTTTTGTATTATCATTTGACAATTGGTAAGAAATCTTTTAAATGTGTTTTTACATAATCATATTAACAAAATATGTTTAGTAACTGGAGTAACGTACTGGAGCATTTTTATATCTTCTGTCAAAATAGTAAATTATTGCCCACAAAAAGGTGTCCAGATTATGTAGATAAACAGTGAAGTATTTATCAGTGTGGTGGTGTGTATGCATGTGGTCTTATTCACGTTTAGATGAACATGTTTTACACTAATATAAATTTGCATTGGACTGACTGTTTCTCTCTGTTCTTAGCAGAAGCAGAAGGGTCACAGCAGCTTCATAAAGATCACATTCATAAAGATCACATCAAACTGCGGCAGGCCACATCAAAGTGGATGAAACCAAGTCAGGCTGAATCAAAACAGATTCAGACCAGAAGTGGGAACGGAACGGACCAAACTGATTCACACTATACCAGGGACGTCCAGGGATCCTGTTCCAGTTTCTTATCCAGGTACATGAAACAGCTCTGGTCTTTTATGTATTAGAGCTTCACTCTTGCATTTTAGAAAGTTTAACCCAACTGATCTTGTCTATCATTGTGAGTCATTTGAGAAGTGGTACTAAAAAATCAAATAAAAAACTTGCTAACTTCTAAACTTAAGGTGTTGGAAAATGTACCCAGAGATTTTGGTCCATATTTGTCAGCTGCACATCAACCATATCTCCCATTCCAGCACATGCCAAAGGTGCTCGATGGATTTAGATCTGGTGATGGTGAAAGAGTCTGGACTCATCAGACCAGAAAAAGTTTTCCAATTTATTTATTGTCCAATTTTAGTGATTCAGAATAAATTATAGCCCTAGATTTTTGTTCTTAGCTGACAGGAGTGACGCCCGATGATGTCTTCTGCTTCTGTAGCCTGTCTGCTTCAAGGCTGGCCGTGTTGAGTGCTCAGAGATGGTTCTGCAGATCTTAGTTGGAACAAGGGGTTTTTTGAGTTACGGTTGACTTTCTGTCATCTTAAACCAGACTGCGCATTGTTCTCTGACATTGAAAAGACAATTTTGTCCCCACAACTGCTACTTTTGGATGTTTTCTTTTCCTGGGACCAGCGTCAGTTTTGTTTATGTAGCACATTTAAAAGCAACAAGATGACTAAAGTGGTTAAAAACAAACGGGAATAAACAACAAGAAATTACAGTCAGAAAAAAAAAATCACACATACTGTAAACCAGAACAGTTACAATAAATTGGGCTATGAACAAACTAAAATAACAAACATTTCTTCTTAAAGAATGGCAACCATTCCCTACTAACACGCTTTGTTTTGAATGATCACAGTCAATCAGACCAGACAGGTTGGCACCAACAACCACACCTCATTCAGAGTCACTCAAATTCCCTTTCTTTCCTGTTTGCACGCTCGTATGACGTTCAACAAGTCGCTTCACATCTAGATGTGTAATTCACTGAGCTGCTGCCACGTGATTGGCTGATTAGCTGTTTGTGTTAACGAGCAATGGAACAGGTGAACCTCATACCGACCAGTGTATGTCCTGGTAAGTTGATGTACTGTCAGTCCAAAACTTAATAACTTGTTTGTAATTTTACTTTTTCAACTAGTTGAGCTATAAAAGGAAGAAAAACAAGAAGGTTGAAATGTACTGCACAGAAGGAATTATGATTTAAATATCCTCTAGAGTTCCTGTTGTACATCTCTTTCTCTTCTGTGTTTCAAGTAAGAAAACTTTATGGTATTGGGCAACACTTGACAAGTTGGAAGCTTTATGTTCTTTACTCATGAATCCTTTAGCGGAGCAACTAACAAATGATGTGCATTTCAGGTTGGATGTATTTTGTTTTTTGTGGTAAAGTAGCTATGACACTAAATGCAGAAGGAGAGTCAGTTCTCAAACATTCTGAATACATTTTTTTAAAGTTCACTAGCATTTAAAGCTTGAAACTTGTCTTTTTTATGTCTATGACTTTGTGCTTTTCTTCTTAACTGATATTTTTCGTTGCGTTCCTTAACATGTCACTGCCATCTATTCATAAGTATATTAATAAAAAAAACATTGCCCAAAATATGAGTCTTGTCGACTGTGGGTTTATTTGTGTTCAACAACCACAGAACCTGTTTTTTTCTTTGTTAAAAAAAAGTATTTAATAATAACCCTGCTCCATTGTCTGTGAAGCAGTAGACATTAAACAGGCTTGCATTGTCCTGAGGAGTTTCATTAGACTGAGACTTAGTCACATTCAGCTGGGAGGAATCACATTTATTTAAAAAGTTGTATACTCAAATTAGGGTGTTGAACTAATCTCAGCCACTTGGATGTCAGCGTGGAAGTGATGTGGCATGACCTACATTTATTTTAAAAGGGAAGTGCATCTTCTTGCAGTTGTAGTTTTTTTTTAAGTTATCTAGGACAAAATAAACAAATACTGTAATTTGGTCTCCACCAAATTTTTTATTAGATTAATGCAACCTGAACTGTAAAAGCTCTATGACCCGACTGCGGATCTTGGTAGAAGATGATGAGGAGATAAAGATGAAATGAAAAAGTATGACGTCTTGCATTATTGTACTAAGCATTTAACAATAATTAGGTCAAATGCTGAAGAAATGTGTGAAAAACCCAAACAGCTCCAACATCTTCATTAAGAAATAACAATAATTAAGTGTAGGAATTAAAATCAATGTAATAATCAGCAAGAGTAAACATCCAGCGAAGCGCAAGTTTAATTAGCTGCTCTGAGCTAGAAAACGATTTGAACGATTGACAAGTCTATTTTCATACTAATGTATTTTTCTACAAGAAAACATTTAGAACTAGAAAGTGTTGCAGCAATATTCCCAGAGGTTTGCTCCAAAGTTTGACATTTGACAACTAGGGATGCACAGATCCACATTTTGTTCCCTTCCGATCTCGATACATGAATTTGGATATCTACCAATACTGTACTATTCCGATACCATAGCTGTTTGCTGTAATATTATTATCATCATTATTGATTTTATATTAGGCTATACTAACCTTTATAGTATGAATATACATGTACTTACCCAACTTGAGGAAAATACAAGGTCAGAAAAGGGAAGTCAGAAAAACAGGAAATCCTGTTAACAGGAAAAATACCATCCTGATAACAAGCAAATGTAAGGATTTCAAATTGACTCTCAGTATGTATTAAATCCAAGACTGATAAAGAGTCAGCTTTTCTAACACAACCCATCTCCAAATAAAACACAAAGGGCTGCTTCATCTGATTCACACAAATGAATTGAATGTGAAATCCTTTGTTTTCTACAACTGATAACGGTTGGTCACTGAGTACGATGAAGTTAAGAAACTTTTGGGTAATCTCTTTAGCGTTTACAGTGTCAGGTGGAAGTTTATCTTGTTTTTGGAATGAGTCCAGAAGTGATTCTTTTCTGCTACTTTAATCTTTCTGCCCCCTGGCAAAAAAAAAAAAATCCCCATGCCTTTTAACGTGGTGCATTTTAAACTGTTTGATTTAAATAGTTGTATTTTAAGTTGTGACGGAGCTTCCACCTCTCAGTACAACAGTTTTGCTAACATTGCACGTTGCTGTCTTGCTTCGTGGTGTTTCTATTGTAAAAATATTTCCACATAGTAAACATTTTGTGATGAAAAATCTGTGAGCCACAGTGTTGCTCGAAATAGGTTTCCTGAACGGTAGCGTGTCTCGTTTCACTGCATCTCTTGAGTTTTTTTTTTTTTTTTTTTTTTTGGGATACACCTCTGTTTCAGACATCCATTCTGCAATTTGCAGCCAGATAGCAGAGCAGCAGCAGGGAATCACTTGTGGCGTCATTTCAGCAGACATTAAAGCACAGACATGGCTCATAGATCGGCAATCTCTGAGGGTTGGATCGGAAATTTTTGATTTGTGAATTATGCTGATATCGAAACTCGATACTGGGCTGGATTGGCTCCATCACGATTTAAAACTCAAATAATTTGCTGTTACCCCAAGAGTTCAAATAGCAGTGGACATATGATGCCAAAGTAGAAATATTTAACCATAAATGTGTCACAGCAGCACATTTAGAAAACCAAACGCAGCATACGAACATAAACACGACACCCCATCCCAACTGTCAAGCACTGTGGAGGGGCGATGATGACCATTTTAAAGCTGAAATATGTTAAATAAATGTTTGCAGCTGCTCCTTTTTCACCTCTAGCACATTCACAGAGCTTTCTAAAACTTGTTGGTGTTGATGACATGGTTTTGGGGAACAGAAAGACTGGTGGCTGTATTCTCTTGGTGTTCTGTCCATCAGCTCAGCCTCTGGTGTGTCTGACTCGAGGTGTGAGCAACATTAATGCAATTGTGACCTTTTTCTAATGAGCTTATTGCCAAGGCTTTAACAGACTGTTCAATTTTTATATATGTCATGTCTAACAATGATTTTGTCTGTCGGCAGTTGAGGGCGCAAGGGTGGATGGAAGGAGATGATTTTAATACACAGGCTGTGATGAACATCTGTGGTGAGTGTGGTTTTTCTAAGACTATGACTTTAAGTAGTTATATTCTTTTAAAATGTTTTTTTTATTTGTTTCACTCATATCCACAGTATCTTCCTTCTAAAAATTATTTATATAATGCCCCTTTGATACATATCAGTTCTTTCATTTGATTGTTTTATTTTGTGGATAAAATATGTATGCAATTATAGGAACATGTTGTTTTTCTCTCTCGTTCTCTCGTTGGTTTCTTAGGAAGTTTACAAAGGGTTAAGAAGTCATGAACTTAATCTTTTGCTTCCAATGAGGTTTTTTTTTCTTTCTGTAAATAGAAAGGCTGCAGTCGTTTACAAAACCATCAAACGTTTTTGCAGATGACCTGATGGCAGACCAACGGATGGACATCTCGTCTACAATGACTGAATTCATATCCCCTAGCTCCACTGAACTCATCTCCAGCTCTATCAGCACGGCTGGCATGGACTACACCCGCAAGAGGAAGGGCAGCAGCACAGACTACCAGTAAGCAAACCAACAAAAAGAAAAAGGATTTTTGTAGCTCGTACATGCACATCAAAGCGTAGAAACATTATACTTCAAAGCATAACTTTTTGTACACTCATCCTCAACGAGTCTCTCATTATGTTGTTCCCACTGAAACGTAAAGAGGCCTGTCACGATAAACAATGAAAATTATCGACCTCATTTTCATTTATCGGCTTTATAGTTTCTTCGTATCTCTCTCTTTCTACTGAAGACACTGGATGACAAAGGCTCAACTCCGGTGCTCTTCACTGACTCCTCCCTTTCTCTTTAAAATCTGTTTTAACCGTCCACAATCGTGTTTTTGGATTGTTAAAAGCAGCTAAGCTATGAGCTAAGCTAACAAGCTGACCTCAGGAAAAAACCTCAGTCTTGTCGAAGCTCCAAAATTCACAGTTGAAACTCGTGCCTTCGTGTATAAAGGTTGTTTTCTCTGCAAAAAGAAACGGCAAACTTGTTTACTGATTTTTTTAAATTAAAAGCTTTGTGTGAAAAATGCTATGCTAAAGAGCTAAACTACACAGAGCGTCCACCATTTTGAGAACCAAAAAAAAAAAAAGGAAGGAAAGACAGCCCATGTCACGTCAACAGGCCTCCCTCCCATTTTTCTTGAAGTGACACGCTGCTCGCTCCCTCACTGTCCATCCTTCAGTTCAAACAGTCTTATACTGCCATTGTGTGGTTGAAAAATGGTACTACACACAAAGCAAGTGAACCAACATTTCGGCTTAAATTTGACAATAATTACTAACTATTGTCAAATTTCAAACAATATTATCGTTTATCGCAATAATTTCTGAGACGATTAATCGCCCAGCAAAATTTATCGTGACAGGCCTAAAAATGGCAAAATACTACCAACAAAAATTAAATAAAAAATCACTAGCAGCATTTCTGTTGCATCAACCTCCATGTGGAGCTTTAAACTCCACCGTCCTATTCGGCAAGCCACAGGATTTATTAGATATGTGCCTTATTTAATGATGCTTCACGTCTTACACATTGTAATTAATCAAAAATGTTCTTACCCAAATGACATAAATTAATTAATAAATGTGTGTTTCTTTTCAGAATCGATGGCTTCTCATTTGAGTAAGTTCAAACATGACTCCCTGTTAATAAATTTAATCAATCTGAAACACCAAGAACCCAGACTTGATTTTGCACCATGAAATATTTAAAAGCCCGATAAGAACCCCCCCCCATACCCCCCCCCCCCCCCCCCAAACTCAGTGAACTCTGTTGTTTCAGTGTGTGATAATGTTCTTGTTGAATTAACGTATTTTTTTCTTTGTACCATCTTAGTGACATGGATTCAGATAAAGATAAACTGAGCAGGTAAATATTTGTCATTGCTGAACTCCTAACGTTATAGCTTGAATCAGATTTATGTTCTGTTTTATGCACTTTTGAAGTGCAAACTTTTGAAATAATTCTCTTCACAGTGAGAGCATGTCGTGCTTATATTAGGAATGAATTAGCCTCATTTATTAGCCTCTGCAGTGAGCCTGCAGCTGGTTGTTTATTTCAGCTGCTACCATGCTAACTCTCGTAGCTTGTTGCAAACATTAGTTTTAAAACAGTGTTAAAAGAGAGATGGGTGTTGTTCCTCTAGCCATGACCGACTGGATTATCTGCTTGATAAAATGTACAAATAATCATTGACTTTTTTTAATTTTATGGCCATAAAAGTTGAGAAGAACTCCTTCTTTGAGCAACAGTTAGGAAATTGGGAGGGCTACTTGGCACTTTATGTGACAGAAGAGTGGAAAAATCAAAACAAAGCAAAAACTGGCACATTCCTTCTTGGCTCTGTAACAAAATGGAGTTGTCTGGTTTAGTCCGTTTCTGACGCTGATGAAAGGTCTCTTGTAAAGGAGCTTTTTTGTCATTCTTATTAAAACACTTCTAAACCATAAGAATGGTGTGACGAAAAACCTTTAGTGACTTTTCAACAACATGATTTACCTTTAAACCAACAATTAGCCCAGGCCTAATGATCATCAACTTGTATTACCATCATTGCTAAGATTGCAGAATGTGTAAATTAGTTTTAGCCCCATTTCTGCCACTTTAGAGTATGTCAGTGATTTTTTTTCTCTATTCAATCATCCATTTTAATGTTTATTTTTGCTTTCAGTGACCAACTGGGCAGAAAAAATGCCAGGTAAGAAACTTTTTTCAATCTCAATACCTATGAGTTCTTATTTTAATTAAAGGTGACTTGATCAGACTGGGGACAGAAAAAAGTTTGAAGAAGTAAAAAAAAAAAAAAAAAAAGTGAGCATGAATTTGTGCCCTTAGACGTTCGCTGCTTTATGTTTCTATAGAGAGGCTCACAGCCAGATCGAGAAGCGTCGCAGGGACAAGATGAACAGCTTCATCGACGAGCTGGCGTCGCTGGTGCCCACCTGTAACGCCATGTCCCGTAAGCTGGATAAGCTGACAGTCCTGCGAATGGCCGTCCAGCACATGAAGACGCTCAGAGGTTAGAAGGAGCTTATATCTTATAATTCATCTTCTCAGAAATATTTTTTTTAATATATTCAATTCAGTTTATTTAAATAGCGCTAAGTCACAACAGAAGTCGTCTCAGGGCACTGAACAGAAACATTCATATATAAAAATAATAATTTAACACTTTATCTGAGGAGCAGACTGCTTTGAGTTTAACTCCATCGCAGAACTCTCATTTTGAGCAAGCACAAAGGCAACAGTGGAAAGGAAAAACTCCCTCATGAGGAAGAAACCTTTAGCAGAACCAGGCTCGATCATCTGCTTCGACCGGCTGAGTTTGGTAGGAACAGGAAGGAGGAACAGATACACAATGACAGGTCAAGAATCACATATTAAGATAGAAATAGTTCCAAATGAAAATTATTCAATTTTAGCAAATTATTTAAGGAAATGAGGTCAATTTGTCTTGCAGTAGTCTGTCTATGGCAGCATAACAAACCAACCCTAACTATAGGATTTATCAAAAAGGAAAGTCTTCAGTCCAGTCTTAAAACTGGACAATGTGTCGGCCTCATGGACAGAAACTGGAAGTTGGTTCCACAAGAGAGGAGCCTGATAACTGAAAGATCTTCCTCCCATTCTGCT
>JARVJN010000002.1:12618390-12634975 GCA_031763805.1 Argolebias nigripinnis
TTTACTCAGATTAAACTTTTGATCTGTCATCTATGTTCTATTACGAATAAAATATTGACATTTGCCATCTCCACATCTTTGCATTCAGTTTTTATTCACAATTTGTTTAGTGTCCCAACTTTTTTGGAATCCGGTTTTTATATGTTGTAGATTATATGCAAAAACAACATCACACTTGGTTTCTTAATCCAATTTTGCAATTTCAAACTTTTTCTCTCAAAACAAGTGATTTGCCAGACTAATACAAAATCTGAAAACCTGCAACTTTATTATTTCAGTACTGGTATTTAAGCACAAAAGTTAAAAACTGATCTGTGGTCACCCTTCATGGTCAAATTGTGACATCTAGCGTGTGAAGTCCAGAGGTTGCAACAGTGTCCTCTCACACGTGCAACCCTTATAATAGACCAAATAAACCTCGAGGTAAATATTACGCACGTTGACAGGATGTGAGTAAACTGATCCGAGTGATAAGGCCTTGTGGCCAAACTTCTGTTACTTCAGGAAGCTTGAATATTAAACTGTCCTGAAAACACTTAGCATGAAAAACATTCACTGAGCCTTTCGTTTGCAACAAGTACAATTTGTTCAACCTGGTTACAGTTGCAATAAGTACATCATGCACAAATATTTAGTTATTTAGCTTCTTCGATGACAGCCATATTTGCAGGTCAAGAAGTTACATATACAACTGAGGCAGACACTCAGCATCAGTCTTCTGAGGCAACTCTCTAACCAGCAGGCCTGGTTATCTTTTACACGCCAGAGCTGGTCAAAATAAATAGATAACCAACAGCATCATTACAGTTCAAGCCCATGAAGTGAAACTCTTTTGTTTTTACATCCTCAGTTAAATTATTGATTGTCACTGATAGAAAGAAAATCAGGTCTGAAACAAGTTCCAGTATTATCTGCACCAAAGTTACCGATCAATGACTGGGGAAAAAAAAGAAAAGGAATCGACAAAGACGGACAAAAGTTGAACGCATCGAGTGTTCAATAAATCAGCTGATAAGATTTATTACGAATAATGACAGAAAAAGACTGCCAGATAAAGCACAGGAATTTCCGAAACTTTCCACTTTGGGTTAGGTATGGAGGCTTTGAGTGACAAGTCTGATCTTATCTGGTTCCCAAGATATTTTAAATGTAAAATACTTTGATCACTTGAATTTTTTTCAGTAATATTTGATTATGATGTCAAAAGTGCAACAGAGAGCATCAAATGAGACCAATCAAACTCTTGAGGAACCTGTAACCAAGAAAAGATGTTGGGTATCTAACTTGAGTTAATGTAGATTCTGAAACCGGCCCTTAGTTTGAAAAACGGTTTTAATTTCGGCCTCCTTTTGTAAGTGGGTTTGACACCCCTAGACGTAGAAGGTATCATTGACTCTTCCTCGTTAACTCATAGGTTGGAAACCAAAGAATTTTGCTGATGACGCTGATGCAAGAACAACGTCAACAACCATCAATCAGAGTGACGTCATCAAAAATGAAATAAAGCCGAATGGATGAGAAAGCTTTCCAACATGACTGAACCCTTTAACGACGCACCATCATTTAAACTAAGGGGAGACTTTATGAGGAAGTACAGTACTTTCATTATGTTTAGTTTTTGTTTTAACTGGGCCACAATAACCTGGAAAGTTTTTTTATTGATTATATCTTTATTTTCAAAACGGATTGAGCATAGATAAGACATCTAAAGAGGAAAAAGACTTGAAAACACAACTAAATGTTGCCTTTCAATGTCTAGTCACCAGAGTGTGGACAGATTTGATATACAACTGTTTGGTTTCATTTAACAGAGATAATAATGAATGAATAAATTTAAAAAAAAGTTGAATATTTTGGGCAGAGGTGGAAAAAGTACTGAAAATTTGTACTCAAGTACAAGTACTGTTACACTGCTTCAATTGTACTCAATTTCAACTAAAGTACTGGTGTTATAAAAATACTTAAGTAAAAGTACAAAGTACTCTTTTCAAAAACTACTCAACGAGTATTGATTACTTTTTAACTACTTGATGTTTTATTGTGTTGTCAATAGAAGTCATCAGTTTGGTTTACTGTAGATACATTCAAAGCGCATTTCTCAAACATAGCTTCGTCTTATTTTAGTACCAGACAAACCAATGGCAGTGACAATTTTCATGCAACCTTTATTTAGTCAGGTAAATCTTATTGAGCAATTGTAATTATTATAAAATCAAAGACAGGAACATATCTGCATTGGTTTTTGCCAGGATTCCAACAGATTCTGAAAACCATTTAGAGAAGTCAAGGTCGAGAGCTACAATATTTAAGATCTTTGTATATTTAGCCAAACTAATAACCCACACATACAAACAATAAAAAGCAATATCATACAGATAGTTGTAAAACCTCGTATACTGCAATGTGTTTTTTGAGATTAGATGCTGAAGTCTTGTAAGCTGCTATCACCGTAGAGATCAAACACAGTTCTGGATGCTGTCTGTACGGCCACGGGCACTTGTCCTCAGTCTTTACCTCATTATTTTCTCTGTTTGTTGTCCTCTGTCTCTCTTTTGGCTTTTTCTCCAAAGCTTCAGTCCATAAATGACTCTACTCTACAGAGTAGTCCTTTGATTATGTCATAAGTAATTGGTGCATTCATGATCTGAGAGTTTTATTGGCTACAAAGATGCAGATGAATAGTTTGAATATTAATTCAAATTGCGGCCGTCCTTGGTAGAGACTTCTGATTTTAAAAGTAGTGAAGTACATTACATGGTCAAATTATGAGTAAAATTACATATCTGAAAGAAATATTCATAAAAGTACAAGTCCTGTCCCTCGTCGACTCTGACTGATGATGGAGGGTGAAACGTTTCTATAAAAAAGAAACTGTCCAACTGACCCGACTGAGAATTATTGGATTTGGTACCTGGATTATTGAGCATGAACTTTCTTGTGATTGCTAAGTTATTTTGCTGGAAGCTGCTTAGAATAAACCTGAGGGCTATTTAAAATGGAGTTTTTTATTTTGTTATATTATTTATAGATGATCATTGTTTTGAATTGATTATTTGAATTGATTTGTTTTTAAGAAGGGGCATATATAAGATTTTTTTCTTTTTCTGCTACCTTTCATTTTATTTTGTTTTTATTTTTTTCTCCCTATGTGATTTGTAATTTCTCTTTCTTGTTTTAAATCTAAAATGAATAAAAAAATTAAAAAAAGAGTTTAGCATCCAAGCCAACTTGATCAGGCATCTGAATCAACAGCAGGAAAAGAGAACCTGACAGTGGTTGCTGTTTGACTGCAGCTCAGGGTCAACACCAGAATGTGTGTTGCTTTTCATCCCACCAGGTCTTATCACCCTCCCAAATAACTGAGACGTCATTGAGGTTTGCTGGTTAAGTCAACACAGACTATCTGACCTTGAACTGGCAGTACTGGATTATATAATTACCTGTTGTGAGATAGGAATTGAGTCAAAGATGCTGAGAAGTGACATAATATTCTGTGGCATCATGTTAGAGCTATCTTCCACTTTCGTCAATGTTTCCTCGACTTGTAAAGTGTGGGTATGTCTCTCCTGAGGAGCCACCCACCGTCAGCAGGAAGTGAAAACATCATCTGTTTTTTTTTTTTCCCAGAGCTACGGCTATCCTAGCGTACCTGCCCCAAGAGCTGCTGGGAACCTCCTTCTACGAGTATTTCCACCAGGACGACATCAGCCACCTGGCAGAGTGTCACAGACAAGGTACATTTTCTGAAAGTCCAGCCCATTAAGACAAGGCATTTTGTTTGTGCTGTTGCACTCAGTAGGCACTTCCAATCTTCACAGTGCTGCAGATGAGAGAAAAGATCAACACCAACTGTTACAAATTCAAAATCAAAGACGGTTCGTTCATTACGTTGAGGAGCAGATGGTTCAGTTTTATGAACCCTTGGACCAAGGAGGTGGAGTACATCGTCTCTACTAACACTGTTGTGTCGTGAGTATCCAGACACTCAATGTGTTTTGTTTGTTTTTGTTTTACATGCTTGTGCTTCTGGAAGAAGTTTTTCATGTGTGGTGTTCTCTCCAGGTGTCCTATTATGGAAGGATCAGATTATCCCCAGTCTGCTG
This sequence comes from Argolebias nigripinnis, assembly GCA_031763805.1. Taxonomy (NCBI): domain Eukaryota; kingdom Metazoa; phylum Chordata; class Actinopteri; order Cyprinodontiformes; family Rivulidae; genus Argolebias; species Argolebias nigripinnis. The sequence continues at coordinate 12,622,494 of JARVJN010000002.1, forward strand.
TATCTCCACAGAGTATGGACAGTGTTCTGACCTCAGAGGGTAAAATGCTTCTTCTCATTCATCCACTGCCTAAAAGCATTAAAAAAGTTTTTTTTTTTTTTAAATACCACATTCGTTTTAAGTTCACATGTCATCCCTCTGTTGCTGTTGATTGACAGGTGGGGGGAGACGGGCGCTGCAAACCGTGCCTGGCATCCCCGGTGGCACAAGAGCAGGAGCTGGGAAGATCGGCCGCATGATAGCAGAAGAAGTGATGGAGATTCAGAGGTGAAAATCACTGTGACCCACTTTGTTTTGCTCCAGGAGTTCCGGAGCGAGACGAAGGTGGCTTGGTATGGCAAGCCAAGTGTCTCATTAATAGCCACCTGTACCTATTAATGGCTTGGCTTGCCATATTACTTGAGCACCCTCTAGTGGCTGAAAATGGTAGTGTTTAATATTTTCCATGTCAGACTGATTGAAATTGTCAGATCTCAGCCAAAAATTGGGTTATAAATATGGGGAAAACATACATAAGTTGCTTTGCTGTTTAACTTGCAAGGCATGCTAATTTAAGCAAAAGGGGGGGGGGACTTATACAATGAAACGTACGGTACATTTCCACTTAGTTCAGTAATTTCTTGTGAAACTTTCTTAAAACAGTCAAACGTGTTGTTTTGCGTCTGATTATCAGATTTTATTTTAGCTCTAAAAACTTGAGCATTTACTAATGAAAAGTGAAAAACCCACCTGCTCAGCTGACTAACTGCCTGCTAGGGGACAAACCACAGGACATTTTGCACCTGTAACTTTTAATAGCATCTATAAAAGTGGCTTGTTGTTAAAAAAAAGTGATTGTGCGTTTAACCTCAGGTTGTCTTTGGATTAGACTAGATGATTATGACCAAGGACTGGTTGGTTGCAGCATCAAATCTTCTTGTGTTGGTGGATAAATTTAGCTGCGCTGGACTCAAAGCAGGGATGTTTAGATCTGAAGTCTGTGTTTTGTGATGTGTTCCGACTCTTCTTGGTTAATCACACACATAATGTTGTTCCTGCACACAGTTCTAGAGGCCAGCTCACGAGAACAGGAGGTGGATTTCATGAGCACTGACATCGTCTGTTTTTTCTCTCAGGATTCGAGGCTCGTCCCCCTCCAGCCGTGGTTCAAGCCCTCTGAATATCACCAGCACCCCTCCGCCTGACACCTGCTCCCCAGGGGCCAAAAGAGTAAGACCTGATGACACAAAGGCTCTTTTTAGATTTGTAGGTTTAGAATTTTTGCATTATTCTAACAGAAGTTATTTGGTACTGCCTGAAGGCAGCCATCTATTATTATCCACCTGCAAGGGGCTTGCTCTTCCTTCAACTTTAATGTGTACCCCGCACAAATGTTATATCCAATCGACCGGCATGGTGCCGTGATGTGTGCTATTACTTTTATTGGTGTTTCGAGTTACCATGACGATTTAATTTACAAAAAAAGTCGCCTTTTGCCTCATTGGAAAAACACTGACAGAACTCAAAAGCTTCTAAATGTCACATGACCTAGACGTGAAGAGATCTCACAAAACACTTAACTTTTGGAGCCATTTTGGTTCAAGATGGCTGCCACAGCTATCACAGAAACTCAGAATTGACTATAATTCAGTCATTCTTTGAGATATTGAGCTGAATTCTGCTATGGTTATAGCTGAGGGTGAGTTGTTAAACATTCCTAATGCAAAAAAAATAAAATAATCCAAGATGGCCACCATTGCTAAAAGAGAAAAATTGCGATAACTCAGCTATTTTTAAAAGACATTGAGCTGAAATTTGGTGTGGTGGTACCTGACAGTGATGCACAACACATTCTGAATTCAAATGTAAAAATTCTCAAGATGGCCACCAAAACTAATTTCATTATTTCAAAGCTGAAATTTGGTGTGGTGGGAGCTGGGAGCAATGCATAATAAATACTGAATTCAAATAAAAAAAAATCCAAGATGGTCGCCAAAGCTACATTTAATTTAATTTAACTCAGCTAATGTTATACATACAAAGCTGAAGAAAAAAATACTTGAGTCATTGATTTTTTTTGCCATGTTGCACTGAAATTTGTTATAGTGGTAGCTGAGAGCGAACCCCAACACATAGTACTGTCAAATCAAAATGTTAAAATGGCCGCAGCGTGGCAGTCCCTGTCAGTTTCTCCAGGAACTTTCTAGTTATTACTTATCTCTCTGTTTTCTGCATCATGAACACTTTACCTGACAGAACGTAACATTGTCACATCGGTTTCTGTCAGATTATCATAAAGGCACCAGCTGCAGCGCTTCATTGTGAAACAGACACAGCTCCTATAATTCTCTGGAAAACTTAAAGCAGCAAAACACTCAAAGTCCCATGAATTTAACATCCGTGTCGTTGTGTTCTGCTCTGGAAATTCAGATCTGCACCGAGCCGAGTGCAGTGAACACCTGCGCATGGCATTCGTGCGCACTGTGCTCGAGTTAAAAGAAGAGAATCACACACACGTTGGAGCCTTTGTGTGCACGACACTGCTGTGGTGTTTCACTGGGACTGTTGGGAGACGAGTTGGCTCCAAACTTGAATAAAATCTGTAAATGTTTCGTTAGTTTGACTGAATCCTGAGTGTTTGTAACCAAATAACCAAATGTTGGCTGCATTTTTGAAAGGGCAGTTTTTGAAAATGTCCGTCTGTTTTGATGTGCGCAGCTTGCATAGCTGCATTCTAGGCCATGCATGCACATTATTTTCTTGCCCACTTTGTCTCGTTTTGTTCCCACCTTAAAGCCTCAAGTTGTTTTTATTTTGTTTGTTTTATTCTCAGTTTGGCTCGCTCGTTTTCTCAACACACCAACATCCTGTCAAACTTTTCCCAGTTCAGTCTGAAGTAAAGACAGACGTGTCCATCGTGAAGGTGCAGCTCAGACTGTTTACACTCTGAGGACATGGTGAACCTTTAGCTGCACGTCAGAAGCAGCAGTAAAAGTGAAACTGGTCTTAACCGACAGTTTGACACGTTCTGCGTTCAAGCTGCTATTTCTCATTTCTCAGCAAGTTTAGTCTCTGCTAACTTGGACAGGATTTCTGCCAAGCTGCATGCCCTACTGCAACAGACGCACACACACACACGCTGCCTCCAGTGTGAAAGAACCCATAAACTCCCGTTGAATCAAAGAGCAGATGAAGTGTGTGCCTAGGCCTGGCAAAATAACAAATTTTGCTATTATTGCGATAAACGATAATATTGTTTGAAAATTGACAATAATTAGTAATTACAGTACTGTATTGTCAAATTTAAAAAGAAATGTTAGCTAATTTTTGAGTATATTACCTTTTTTTACCACCTGATGGCAGTATAAGACTGTTTGAACTGAAGGATGGATAGTGAGGGAGCAAGCAGCGTATCTCTTTAAGAAAACTGGGAGAGCCCTCTTGATGCGACTTATGCTGCCTCTCCCTCTTTTTTCGGTTATCAAAATGGCGGACGCGCTGTGTGGTTTGAGCTTTTTAGCACAGCATTTTTCACACAAAGTTTTTAATTTAAGAAAAAATCAGTAAACAAGCTCTCAGCTTCTTTTTGCAGAGAAAAATAACTTTGTAGACGAAGGCACGGGTTTCAGCCGTGAAGTTTGGAGCTTTGACAAGACGGAGGTTTTTTCCTGAGGTCATCCTGTTCGCTTAGCTAAAACACAATTTTGGACGGTTAAAACAGACTTTAAAGAGAAAAGAGAAAGGGACGGGTCAGTGAAGAACACCAGAGTTGAGCCTTTTGTCATCCAGTGTCTTCAGAAGAAAGAGAGAGACGAGAAGAAACGATAAAGTGGATAAATGAAAATAAGTTTGATAATTTTCATTTGTCTTGCTGTTATGGTCCTGAAAAGTCTAGGAGCACGCAGGACGCACAACATATGAAGTCCAGACGATTCTTCAGTTTTGACAAAGTTTTAATTGTCAGTAAATCATCTGAGCATAATGCAGACTGGGAGGCCTGGTTAAAACAAACAAAAAGAGGGAGAAGCCTCGAACCAACCAGCAGTTGGCCGTCAGATTCAGGCTGCTCCCCTCGCCCTGTAACCCAGGGACAACCACAAACTGGAGAAACTCAACTACGCAGGTGACTCCCAGTCCCCAAAACAACAACAACAAACAACAACAAACAACAACTGTACAGAGAGAGCATTCATTAAGCACACACACACACACTGACATGATTGACACAGGGGCACGTCACACATGCGATTAATTGATTTATCGTTTATCGCGACAGGCCTATGTATGGTGACACGGAGTGGGATTGTTTTCTTGATCAACTGGTTCATGTTTGCACCCCCACAGATGCAGAATGGGGGAACACCAGAGCTGCCGAGCACGGGGATCATTGCCGGACCTGATTCTGTCGGCTACCCTTACTCCAACCAGTCCATCATGAGTGAGTCGCACAAACATTTTCCTTCTGTTTGTCGTCTTCCCTCCCGAGCGTTTTCTCATCGACTCGCCCTCTGTCCAGGCGACAACTCCCACCTGAGCCTAGACATCATAGACGAGCCCGGCGCCAGCAGCCTCAGCAACGACGAGGCGGCCATGGCGGTCATCATGTCCCTGCTGGAGGCGGACGCCGGCCTGGGCGGCCCCGTGGACTTCAGCGACCTGCCCTGGCCTTTGTGAGGAAGCAGGGGGGGGACGATCCAGAGCCACTGATGGAGAGAGTCCAGCATGTTTCCTGCTCTTTTCCCCACAACCACACGGCACAAACGCCTCGGCGGGCAGGAGGGTGTACGTGTAAATACTCCCAAGTTTTTACGAACAGAGGAGGAGAGAATATTTCTCTTTGATGTTATTTCCAGCTCCGACTGGGAAGGCGCTTTAGATTTCACTTCTACCTTCTTTTTGACGCATCATTCCTCGTAGGTGGACCTGAAACAGACAGTAGGATTTTCAAATGGCTCTTGCTCCAAGCGATGCGTCATTGTTGCACGTCTGGCCTCGGAGAGACCGCTGCCCTAACGACAGTCCAGAACACGGAAACAGAACGTTACAGAACTGTGGTGCTGACACGTCCATGCTCCTTCACCAACTGATTCTGTCCAGCAGTGGCTCTGGGCCCCCGTGTTACCAGCTCAACAGCTAACCCCCAAACTACCTGAGGCGTTCATGGACAGTGGGTAAAGTGTATTGTGTTGACTTCTGCATCCTGCTGGATCCCTCTGTGATGTTCACGTCTTCTCGGATCTATTTCCAAACTCAACCTCCCCAAAAAAGGTCTCTGGGCTGGAAGTAAGCTCGCATCCTCTGAAGAGTCACTTTGAAGTCACTTCAAGAACCTTCACGGACATTTATCAACAACAGGGTGTTTATTTAGTTACTTCACGTCATTCAGATAAAACCTGAATCACTTTAGTAAAAGCTGCTAAAGTGACTTTTTCTGTGACTCACCCTGACGGGAGTCTGGTTTGTCAGATAACCAGAGCAGATTAGTTTTTTTTTACTCCGTGTCCCAGCACAGCCTGCAGTACTTCAATAGAAACTAATAAAAACTCAACAGAATTCTGAGGGATGCTGCTCAGCAGAGGTCTTCACAGGTCCACAAAGTGCCAGACAGAAACCAAGAGAACAAATTCATTCTTTAGTCAAACACGTTGCTCACCTGCTTTATTTAGTCATGTCAATTTGAATGCAAGAAGCTTAAAATCATCTCTAAAATCATGCATGCACGATGCAAATTATAAATTGGATCGACATGAACTGTTTGGGCTTTCAGTGTAACTGCTAGCTTATTTGCGTAAATGATGAAGAATGCATTCAAAATGGGTCAAATGTGGAACAAAATCAGTGAAAGATACTTCGTGCAGCTGGAACCACGTGCACCAAACCAATGAGCTCAGTAACGTTACGACGGCGTCATATGTTCTCAATTAATTCATGCAAAATGTAAAACGATGGAAAATGTCAACGTGGACCCAAGAAGCATTAAGGGGTTGGTTCTATATGTTCTCATTCTGTAATGGACAAAATAAGCTAAAACAAACGGAAGAAAAAGTGAAACAATTATAAATAAATCAAGATTTAGCACTAAATAATTAGTTTCTGGTCAGTGAGATCTGACTGGATTAGGCTGTGATATTCCCAGAGCTCAAACTGTATAAAAGCTGCTCGAACCGGTGGATTTGTAATCCGTCTACTTTTAAAATCCTCCTTCAGGTCCTCAGACCTGAATCTGCAGAACAGATGCCGTCCAGTTCTCAGAAACCTGTGGAGACCTGCTGCTTTTCTTTTCTTCTGATTCTTGGAGCTTCGCCGGAGTGAAACTCTTCACACGTTTTATTTATTTGTTCCTTTTGTTGTTTGTACGAAACGAGTTTAACCGAGTCCAGTGACGGTGGCGACTCGCTGTGTGGCTGTTCGTAACGTTGCTCCTGATTAAATTTTTGTCTCGGAAGGAAGCGATTTGACTCAAAGACCATTTAAACTCCTCCATGAGGAACTCTCTTCACTGCCATTTTAGACGGAGCTGCTTTTCTTCCAGTCAACGTGCTCTAGAAGCTCGTTTTAACATCAGCGCACTGAATTTACACCCGTTTTGATCTGGGTTCACAGGGTTTTCACTCGTCAAAAACTTCAGGTTACTAAATTTAGTTAAGATTTTTTTTATTATACAGAATTTATTTTTAAATCTTTGCACCTGGAATTAAATTGATTAATTTACAATAAAAAATCTGCCTCTTCTCCCTGGTGTTAAAACAAAACTGGACAAATATCTTAAATTCCTTATTGTTCAAATGTCATTTGGAGCATGTTTATTTACAAAAGGCTGTTTCTTTCTTACATTTGGTCATTTTTTGATCTAATATGATCTACTGTGATTTTAGCTGTGAAATTACAGCTGTTGAGTCAAAGTAACTTCTATTCAAAACAAAAGTAAATATGAAAACAGATGACGGGTAAGGAGTTATTCAGTGATCACTTCCTGTCTGTGGACAGAGTCCAGGAGGACTGACGTTAAATTCATATTTATTCTTGAAGCTGCTTGATCAGACGATGAGGCCTGAGGTGTCCTGCTGCCTGCCTGCATAGAAGAAAAAAAATGTTTATGCTTCAGCAAAGATAAATAAATACCAATCCAAATGTACTGAATCTTTATGATGCATTCGGCAACTACTATTTTAAATCTTAATTTTTATTATGGAATAACCATGACGTTTAAAGAATGGACATTTTTCAAATACATCCAGTGGTTTATGACAAAAATTGTCTAAAACAAACGAGTGAATCACATTTGTTTACAGTAAACAAACTACTTCCTGTAAAAAGCAAACTAAATGCGAGATGTTTTTTTTATTTATATATATATATATAATATAATTTTGTTCTCCCACAGATTAAAATGATTCTGTGATCAAATTCTTGGAAGTTGATTCACAAAAGCGCAGACGAGATGAAACTACAAGAGGAACAATGTTCTTCACGAGACAAATGTCAAGGCTGTAGCGTGATCATTTTGTTAAAACATTTTTTTATTGTTTACTCAACAAACATTTAAAAACATGTTTACTTTCCAGTCAGGCAGAAAGTTTAAATCTGATCGAGCAGCTGTGGCTGAAATCTGCAGGATTCATAAAACTGTAACACTTCCTGTCACAGTGGCTCTCTGATTCAGTTTTACACTACAGCACAGCTCCCTTGTTGATACACCCCTCCCCACCTGACAATGTATCAAATCTTTAAATATTACCATGTTAAGAGTATACTTTATGCAAATATATACGAGTATGATGAGTGTATTGTATCAGCGGTGAACTATTTTTAAAATAAAATAATTTGTTTCTGTCAGCCTGGATCCGTGCGTGTTTACGGTTCGCCCTCGTTTCCTTCAGCAGGTCGGGGTTCTCCTTTCCTCTCAGCCAATCGGTGCAGCCCGGTGGTATTTTTAAAGTGATGTTGCCATCCAGCTGCAGATCTGCTGCAGAGCAGCTCGGTGTGCATTTTAGCAAACGATGGCATTCGGGGAAGAAGAGCTCAGAGAATTGTGTGGAGAATGGAAAATCCTCCAGGATTGTTCGTTTCTGATGATTTGCCCTAAAAACGTGATTTAAATCACAATGAACGCTTTGCTGCGAGCATTAAATAATCATGGTTTCAGAAGGAGCAGCAGCACATGCATGATTTATTCCTCATATTTCCATTTGTGACTCGGGTTGTTTCTTTCATCCTCGGCCAAATCTACGAGAACTCTGAAAACCCCAAACGAAACTTACTCTGGAGGTCCTCAGTAAAGTTTATCATTTAAATTTTAACACTTTATTCTTTTGTAACATCAGATCTGCTGTTTTCAGACTGGATTTTTATTGTTTTACATTGACAGAGTGCTCCTCTTTCCTAGCAAATCTATTAGAAGTCAGTAATGTTTTAATTCTATTTTGCTATTTCTGTAGTAGCAGGGTGCTCAGAGCTGGGGTTGTCATATTGAGGTTGCAGGTTCGAGTCCAGGTTTTGCAGCGGAAAACTTTGCTTCTTCTAATGGCAGCGGCGCCCCCTGCAGAAAGTAGAGACCGTGTTGCTTTAGAAAACTTTTTCTTTAGAAAACTATTCAAATGAAGAAGCAACTCGTTAAAGGTGTGAATAGATTTTACTTAAAAAAAAAAAAAAAAAAAACATCTTTTCTGACACCCTGTGCTCACAGCAGTGAAGATGAATCTGCTGTAAAAACATAAATAAACCAGAGTGGAACAGCTTTTTTTTTTTTTTTTTTTTTTATATAAAACATGTAAAAGAAAGCTTTATAAAAACTGTTTAAATATACAGTATAGGGAAAACATTTCATCATCAGGTAGAACGACTAAACTATGAAGAGGCACTAAAATTCACATTTTCCACAGAGGTACGACACGCGCTTCAGTAAAATGTTAAACAGTACTCTGGATTTTCACCTGTACACAACATCTAAAGTCTGCTTTGGTCAGATACATAAAACAGCTGGACAGCTGCTGATGTGCCTTTTTATTAGTTTTTGATGCTGTGCCAGTGCAGCAGGAGGAAACGTTGGTTCTGTGCGTTCACACTCAGAGCCAGGAGTGCTTTATTTAGAGGAACCAGGGTTCCACGTCTCGTGTCGTCTTTAAACTGGAGCAGTTGTTGCTGATGGTGTGAACGCAGCTGATGGAGGGGGGGGGGGGGGTGTCATGCAGAGGGGGACGTGTTGTCGGGGTCTGGAGCGTAGTGGTACGTGTTCTGACTGTAGCTGCTGTGCTGCTGGTTCTGCCCCGCTTGGCTCGAGTTGTCCTGAGCCTGCTGGTTGTGCACGAGCTGGGGGCTCGGGTGGTTCTCCGCCCCCTGCCCGACGGACGGCTGCTGGGGCAGAGTGTCCAGCTCGTCCACCTGTGGCCCCAGGGGGTGCATGACCACCAGCTGGTCCTGGGGGAAGTCTGCGGCAGCGGCGGCCAGGTTGGTGGTGGACTTCGACTTGACGCACTGGAAGTCCACGTGGCGACTCTTTCCCTCCTCCTTCTCCCAGGACATACGGATGAAGGGGCGCTGGACGTAGTTGTAGATGACCTCCGGACGACCCCCGGGACGTCGCTTCACCTTCTCCTTGTAGGTCGGGTATCCTGGTGAGAAATTGAGTTTTTTTGTTTATAAAATCAGCTGAAAGTCTTGGGAGATAAAACATATTTGCTTTCATGCTCATCCCCAGTTGCTCCCCAGGCGCTTACATAGCTGCCCACTGCTCCACCTGGTGGTGGATGGGTTAAATGCAGAGAGCCGATTTCACCATTGTATGGGAACATACGATGACAATACATACACATTATTACTGTATTATATTGAAAACCAAGCTTGTAAACACAAAGCAACATTTAACCCTTAATTAAACAAAATAATTAGATTTAAGGTGGAACGTTAAGGTGGGCTGCAGTGATGCTGGTCGTGACTAGTTAGATGTACAGGTCCAGTCTTTGCTAACTACCAGTAGCTGTATTTTCACATTTACCAAACTAAGCGAAGAGAAACACCAAACAGCTGCTCTGCTTATGCTAGCCTGTTCACACGGGCCAGCAAGAACCTGTGCAGCCCCATTTCAATACCACGCTGGCATTACAGAATCAGAGAGACGTTGATGCTGAGGTACTATATTTAAGGCAGTCTCTCACTGGGCTGTCACTTCTGCAGTTGGTGAGTGACATTTTGTGAGTCTCCAAAGTGTGTTGAAATATTTGCGGGGATTCTTAATTTCCTTTAAAAAAATCACCAAAAAAATTAACCACTTAAAATTTTAACATGGGTGTCTCAAATCCGTCTTAAGAGTGAAGGAGCTGTAATTTGATCCCTGCACAGGAGCTCTTCTCTAACGCAAAACATGGTCAGATAAAAACAACAAAAAAAAAACATACCAATGATAAATAAGTCAAAAGTCCAGTACAAATCTGCTCATCTTAAGCAGATTAAATCATGTTATTATTATAGAAATAAGGGGCAGGTAAAATAAGATTTTTTTCTTCTCCCTGTCTCCTTTCATTTTATGTTTTTTTTCTTCTTTCATTATACTGTTATAATGTAAAAATGTTTTTTCTTTATAAAATGTAAAATGAACAAATAAATAAAATTAAATAAATAAATAAATGTGGAGGTGGCTGCAGAGGTGCTACAAGATGGGTAACAAAATAATGACTTGATGCTGAGGTACTATATTTAAGTCTAGGACTGTGCTTTTCAAAGTGGGGGCTGCAGAGCTGGAGAGAAGATTTAAAAATGCAAAAATATTTATATATTTTTTTAATTAAAATTTAATCTTTTTCAATAAGTATTTTAAAATATATTTTATAATTATTGAAATATGTTTCACCATGCTCTTCTTTCTGATTGGCTGCCAGTCAAATGTATCAAACTGCTTAACGCTTTAAGCACAGCAAGGACGAAATGAAGCCGTTTCTAAAAAGAGCGAAGGACCAGCAGCTCTGCTGTGGTGGAAACTGCTGCTGCAAACAAACAATATGACAAAAAACTCATGGCCAGCTAAAATTTGAAGGTATGAGGAAGTAAACATTAAGTATGGCCTTACAGAAAAATGGCCACGATTGCCTGAAATGTGTCGTCTGTCTGGAGACCCTCGCAAAAAGTGTTTAAAACCTTCAAAACTTCAGCACCACTTGAGTGGGAGTATAATACAGTGCTGAAAACACGTTAATAATATTTTCATGCTCAGCAGCTGTAAAAATTAACTGAATATAGTGAATAAAAGTGAAAACATTCTAAAAGTTGATGTCTCTTTACATATTTTGTAGCTTTTTTTGCTAATGCTGTTTGTGGGGCCATGGCATGGAAACATTTGGGAACCCCTGGTCTACCATACAGTTTTCCAATCTGTGCACATAAAAAGGCTTAGAGTTTCAAACCTGGACACCAACAACGCTCAGAATTGAGTGAGACAGCAACAGAAACTTGTCATATTGTCTTGTAGTTTGGAGAGTCCAACAATCACAGCGCAGTAAACCTTTAGTGTTCAGGAGGATCTGGTTCTCACAAACACAGAAATGTCAACTGAAGTTTAAAAATGGCCTCCTGCATCATCTATTCATATTGTTTATAGATCGTCAAGGCACAACAACACACCTGATCTCACCTGAGCTGTGTGAACAACCTACTGACAAGTTGATAAAAAATAAAAATAAAAAAAAGGAGCTTGATCCGTTGCACTGTGCTCTGTACTCGGTTTTAGAGAAACTGAACATGTGAAATCTACAAAAATCGACCCAAACTGTAAATACTTCAGTACTACTTCCCAGTACCTTCTATTCCTAGTCGGATCTTTTTCAGTCCTCGGTCTTTCAGCACAGATTTAGCCACGTCTCTGTTCTCGATGTACTTGAAGAAGCGGTAGAGTTTGGTGCTGTAGATGACTGTGGAGAAAAGGACAAACTGTCATTTTCATAACTGAACTCCACTTGTCACTTCTCCATAATTTAAACGAGAAATCAACAAAGTTTGATTTGTAACTCTTCTGCGATTAAAAAAGCAGCTAATTATGATGATTGTTTTTAATATGAAGGCTCAGAGATGAGACTTGATCATATACGTATAAAATTATATCAAATGTCAGTAATAAAACAAAACTTTTATCTAAAAATTACTGAATCGTGTCAGACTCATCTGTGCCTTTTCATATTTTTTTCTTACAACAGCATAGAAAGAAAATAAGATCTTTAAAAAAACTTTATCATTTCAAATTTACCAAGTGACTGAACTACTTTTGTCATAAAGTGTAAAATAAGACGCCGCTGCTGTTCATGTTCCATCCAGGGACATTTCTGGTAGTTGAAGCCTAACCTCCAGCTGATCAGCAGAACCAGTGATCCGGTGTATGTGTGTGTGTGCGTGCGTGTGTGTGTGTGTGTGTGTGTGTGTGTGTGTGTGTGTGTGTGTGGGGGGGGGGGGGTCTCGTGTATGAGACTGTGCAGCTTTCATACTGACGGTTGGTATGAAGATAAATATAATCACAGCAG
>JARVJN010000002.1:12844722-12854855 GCA_031763805.1 Argolebias nigripinnis
TATATATTTTTATTTTTTTTTTAACAACATTAAAACACAGCATCCTTATCTTTCCAAAACAATATTTTTCCTTGTAAACTCGGCGCTGTTCCTAGAAAGGATTTAAGCCACACAGAAAACAATCCAAACCGATCCGTAACTATATACCAGGCCGGCACAAACGCTCTCCGACAGAATCCCCCTAAAAAAAGTGGATACACCTGTTGAAATATTGTCTTCCTGTTAAGAGAATAGCTGGCATTTGCTGTTAAAGAGTGGTTTGTATATTTGAAGGAATTTTTTTCTTCAGAATTTGCAGAATAATGTCCCCATCAAAACAATTCTCTGCATTTTCAGTTACAACATTTAATTTCCCTTTGGGATTAATAAAGTATTTTTCAACTTAATTGAAATTTGTAAATTTGGTGACATTTTGAAATAGTTTCTTAGCAGAAACGTCCCAACTGTACAAAACAAACAAAATCCAGATTTTCTGAACATACCACACCTTTTTTGTAACCCTGCCAAATAAAAAGAGCTTACAAGCATTTCAAATGTCACAACACCAACAGAAGAGAAAGTTTGGTTTTAAAGTAAAAAAAAAAAAAAAAGAGACCTCTGTAAGCATGCCTAGTATAAATAAAGGTTAAAAATGAGGCTCAGCCTTGAGTCCTGTAATGTACGGGGCACGTCCTTTTTCATTCTGCCCAGCGTCTTATAGCCTCAGCCTTTGCAATCCAGTCATCTGTCAACCGTGACCTACCAGTGGCACAAACGAGGCAGCACGCCAAAGACTGCTAGAAGAAGAAGGGGGGAAGGGGAAAGAAAGGAAATAGATGAGAGGAGGTGAGAGAACGAATAACAATAAGAGAAGCAAGGATGAAAAGGGAATAAAAGAATAAAGGAAGGAGGGTCAAATACAAAAAAAAAGGAGTACACAGGGTATAGATGTAATCCTCCCAGCTCATTAAGCATCTGCTTCTCACATCTGGAGACTGAATTTGTTCATCCCCTTTCTCCATCTTTACCAGAAAAGAATCAAAATAAATAATTGAACAACTAGAACTAAAACGTCATCTACTTCGGATTTAGATTTAGAGTCAATCCCATTCAAGATGGCCACCACAGCCAAGCTATCTTAGTAAACACTAAAGGGTTCTAACTTAGCACATTTTACAGATACTGTGTGGTAGTAGCTGAGAGTTATCCTCAACATATCGTCCATCCATCATGGGAGATCGAGCATAACGTCATTCACAAAGTTTGATGAAAATTTATATAAATCTTCAACAAAGGATGATTTTACTTTAAATCTCTGCCATGTAAGGCAGAGGGTGATATGCATTACTTTAAATAATTTAATTTTTAACAATTTTGCATCGTATTCTAAGGGGACCGTCAGATCATCTTTCTTCGCTGTGCCCTTTAAATTAAACGTAAACTCAAGTGGTTTGATCAAAGCTCATAGAAAGGGATGAGACTTCAACTTTAAAAGAAGCAGAAGGAGGATACTTTTAGAAGAAGTGTTTGACCTCAGTCTCTTTCCTCTCTGTTGCAAACGCTGAACCGCAGTCCGTTTATGGGGAATGAGGGGCTCAGTGCAAAAATAAAACTGAGTCATCTCTGATGTCCCAGAGATTTGGCTCGGATACAGAATCCATGATCAAGGTTCAAGGCTTAAGTGATGAACTGAGGTGAGACAAGAGGCTCAAACGTGGGGACGAGGACCGAGAGCTCAGATGATCAATTCTTGGCTGCGCTCAAAGCAGACCGACAACGTTACCGGTAGGTTTGTAATGAGCGCTGCTTTAAACCGTGGCAACCTTTCTGTTATTTTAACTGACAAGGCCTCTTCTTTTTGGCAGCAGCCACAAGAAATGTATCCAGATGGAGCCTATGAAACTATTCTTCCTGAATGTACAGAAACTTGTGACTTTAAAGCCCAAAATATAAAGAACTTCAGTGTCAAGTGAGTGAAGATCACAACAGAGTAGTGCCAGTTAAAATAGTGCCAGTAAACGGGGCCGTATTAAAGAAGGCAAACCTGTTAGTTTCTAGGCAACATGGATGAAGTGTTTCTACACCTACACCTGGATGCTGACCTTACCAGCTCTGAAAGGATCAGCATGGTCTGTGAAACTGAAGTGTTTATGTCCAACTTTATTCTACTAAACAAAAGGGGCTGCTCCATGAAAATAACAATGTGCTCCAGCGGTGCTGTTGTTAACCTGCTGAGACCACGGCTTTCTCAGAAAATACAGCAGCAAAATCACTTGTTTTCAAAGAGGTTTAACTCATTTCTCCGTAATGCTCTTTTGTATGACGCTGGCATTCGGGATGCCATGTGATTTGTCAGCTCCACTTCGGAGCAGACAGCTTCCTCCTGCTGTATTCAGAGGTCACTTATAAACCATTTTTTATTATCATGACTTTCTTTTTATTAGGGGTGGGGAGTTATTTTTATTTTTATTCTGGTTTAACCTTATCTTGCAGCAGCCCAGTCAAAGGCCCTTCTGAATAAAGAGACTTCAACATTTTAAATGTGTCAGAAATGGCCGTGCACAGCAACATTTATAAAATCCAGATGAAAAAGAAACATTTGATTTCTGTGTGTTGCAACTTCAGGCCCACCCTATAAGATTTTAAGCATCACCTTTGAACCTGATTGAGGTTGCAAAATGTAAAAGTTAAAAATTGTCCCACAATATAGAACAACTCTTCAAATGGCCCAGATGTTGCAGCTGAGGGCATTTCCATTACAACGGTTTTGTCATTTAACACAGATTTCATTCCTTTTTGAAAGATGTAAAAACAGATCACAGAATACATTTGCGCAATGGTTATATATGCGAGTGATATAAATCATTTATCAGAACTTGCAGTTTTGTTACCCCACTATAGTAGGTGTTGCTATTGAGAAAATGTATTATAGTTACACAACAAAGGAACTAAAACAGGCATCAGAACACATACATTATTTACACTATATTCACTTTTAGACAGTTTTGTAGTTTATGAACACACATACAGATTAGTTAATTTGCAGATTAGTTAATTTGAAATGTTTAAAGTGATACTGGTGCAATTTTTAGATAACATACAAAGTCCTTCCATATCGCCACCTATCCTATTTTTTACACAATTGTATTTTTACTATACAAAATATTTCAATCTTGTGCTGTAGATGTGTGCAGCACATCATTTCTACCATTAACAGTTCTCTGATTCACACCTCTCTGTAGAAGAGAGGCATCATTTTTATTTTGTAACATTTACACCTTTCCTCTCAATGCACACACTGACACGTGATCATACACAGGAGGTTTACTTGTTAGGTCCCATCATGTTTTGTGTAACACAGTCTCTCTCTGCGCCTTTGAATTGCTGCATCAACTAATGTGTTATGAGTATGTCTCTAAATTCAAGAACAGGTCATTTAAGCAAATATACTGTATTTTGTGGCTGGATCCTAGTTTGCAAAGGTAAAATGAACAACCACCTACATAGCAGATAACAAGAAAGTGGGAAAGAGAAAGACAAATTGTCATTAATTTGCTTATATTGTTGGATTTACAGCAAAAAGTTGACCAAAAAAAATAATATTGTCATAACTCCACTTAAGGAAAGGATCTTTTTAAAACTGTTTCATTCTGGTGGATCTTTTCCATTTGCTGTACAGACGTTGTGGCATGAGGAAGTTGAGGAGGCTATTTTCACAAAGTGCATTTACCCTTTCTGTCAGCAATTAATTTAGTCACAAAGGAAATAACATCACAGAAGAACTCCAGACCAATACGTTGGTTTCTTGCCACCACCTGAGACTAGCAGCTAAAGGGTGATGACAGCAGGCATCTCTGGCTTTTAGATATTAGTTTAGAGCCTTAAACAGGAACACAATGGAACCTGAAAGCCTGCTGGAGTTGGCTGTCCCCCGGAGAAAGAGAGCTGTCTTTGCAGAACTAATAGTGTGTGACCTAGCGTAGAAAAGCATGCAAAGTGAGGGCCTTTTGGGGATGGCTGCAGACAATTCAGCTGCCAATCCATCTGTAAAGCCTTCAAGCTCTTTGGCATCTCAGGAACAAACAGGGACAGAGCCACCAGGAACATCAGACGCCTGAAAAAATACCAACAAACAAGCTATTGCCCGAGCAAACAGAACTAGATCAACTGGGCTTTTTTTTTTTTTTGTACAACACCTAAAATCTCAGAGAACTCGATGATTGTAGATAAAAAGCTACGGAGCCTGAGTCAAATTGTTCGCTATCTGTAAACTGTAGTCAACTATAAAATTATGTGAAAATGATTAGATATAGAATCAAAGGAGCCATTTCCCACTAAATAAAATTTGCCCAGAGTTGCAACATGTACTTGACAATTGAGGTCAAAATACCAACTCAAACAATTATATATAAATACCATCCATTCATCCATCCATGCATACATTCATCCATCCATACATACATCCATCCATCATCTTTTACCCGCTTCTTCCTTTTTGGGTCACAGGAGGTCACATGGTGCCCATATCCTGCAGTCACTGTGTAAGAGGTGGGGGACCTATGGACAGGTCTCCAGTCCATCACAGGGACACGTAGAGACAAATGAGACAAACAAGACAAACAACGATTCACTATCTCACTCTCACTTAGGGACAATTTAGAGTTACCAATAAGCCTAACATTTGTATTTTCCTCACTCGCTCTTGTACGAGGCGGACACATTCTCTTCCCTCTCCTGTTCTCCTCCTGCTGTTTTGCTCTCAGCCTGTGTGTCGGTACCTATTTTCACATCTTCCAAAATGAAAACTATTGTTATGGATCTGATCAGCTGCACTTTGAAAACAATTGACAAAATCTTTTCAACAAAGCAGCAGGGTCTCGGAGAGCCTTCATGTCCCACTGAGAATCTCAGGAGGACGTTGAAGACGTAATCGGATTTATAACAGGTTTCCTGATTTTTGGAATCAGCTGGTTCCTGATCTATCAGCATACAAGAAGACAGCTGCAGCAAATTTGGCCTTGGTCAGGCGGCCTTTTTGAGAAGGTTTGGTTTGTGCTTTGAGGACTTAAAATCAGCTGATTTATGAGCTAAACAGTAAGATGGAAGTGATTTGTAAGAATCACAGGCCACCAATGGTTTTGGGACTCGCCAGCATGAAACGACCTTGAATGGGCCCATAAGCAGAGACCAGTAGAATGCACCATAACCTGGCCATTTTGGAACTTGAGAGCACAAGTAGGGCTCAAGGCTGACGAGAAAATAAAATGTGTGCCTGAATAAATCAACAATTGTGGCTTATCTGAATCTGACTTCCCCTGTTGGCCTCGAAAACAAGCCGACATATCAATTTGCACCCCCCATCTAAAAAGTATTCTGAAATGGATAAGAGGCAGCGCTATCATAGCAGCAGCTACATGCACTCCACCCATCTTTCGAATGACGTTACAAACATATTCTTGCTGTATCTCCGTACAATGATAATAAAGCTTATTCTGATTCTGATGCATGTTTTTGGTCTGTGGGAAGAAACCGGAGTAGCTGGAGAAAACCCACGCAGCACAGAGAGAACATGCAAACTCCACCCAGAAAGGTCCCGGGCTGGGATCTGAACCGGCGACCTTCTTGCTGAGGGGCAACAGCTCTACCAATTGAGACACTGTGCCGCTTAAAGTGGCCAACGGGTTGGATAATTAATTGTGACTTGATAAAGTTCCTCTCAGAAAGGCAAATTATTTGATTCACATCAAATTTCATAGCAAGTTTAATCAAAGGGAAACTACGTCTTAATGTCATTAGAATGCCTTGCTGAATATTTGTATTGTGTTCCTGTTGTGAGTATACATTTAAATATTATTCATTTCCATGTTGGTATTGGTCAAAGCTCCAGGGAGCCACAGCAGAGGAACAAAGAGCCGCAGGTTGCAGGAACCTGAAGGTCTCTGAGCAACTTGTTTGACTCTTTCCCAAACAGTCAAAACATGAGTCGAGAGGCACACAATGCACAACAGATGCACGGGTAGATTTTCATACAATAAAAAAGATAACACAAACATATTCTGTAGCCTTCCCCCTTCCTTCAGTGGCGTGACACCCTGCGTTGGATTGCCAGACAAGCTCTCATTCTGTCAATCAGCTGTAATGCCTTCAAGACAACCCCTGTCTGCTCCATGTCTCATTGGCATCACTCTCCTCTCAAATCGCTTCTCTCAACTCTGATTTTCTTCCTCGCACTGCCAACTAGGTGTCAACATAAAGATTATCTTCCTCCCTTTATCTTTGTGCTGCATCTGTCCATCTTTATTTTCTCACCCTGTCCTTTTTTTCTTCTGTCATCGGAAGTTAAATCATTTCATTGATAAAAGAACTTCTTCTGGCATGTGTTACATTGTTGCTGGAGTGATACAGTTTTCTCTGCCTTTTTACGAGATAGAGTGTTAAAAATATCTTCCTAAAAAGAAAGTAATCTAACTGTAAGCAACATCAAGGCAGTAAAAAAATCTCAAACATGTCAAAATTTCACTTGTTTTACTGGCATAAAATTGTTTTCTGCATATCGGAAATTGTGTCATCTCCAAAGAAGTGCGTTGTCAGGTTCAACTGTGCTTGAAGTAGCTATCATGGCTCATTAACCTCTTCTGCCACCATTGCAGAGAGGAGAGGCCCTGAAGGTAAAAGATCGGGCCCAGCAGAGATCAACCGGGCCTGGGCAGATGGCAACCCTCAACCCCCTGAGGTATAGGAGGCAGGTGGAGAGGTGAAATGTGGATAAAAAAATACTTTAAAAACATAATAACTGTGTGTAATGTACAGAAGGATGAGCAGTAATCAAGGGTGAGTTATTCCCTTTTAAAAGTGTTTTTAATTATAATGATAAAAGACCTATCAAATTCAATTCATTACCGTATTTTTCGTCCTACAAGTTGCATTTTTTTTGTAGCATAATTTGCATGCCCTGCTACGCTGTCAGATGAAGTTCTGGACACTGTGTGGTTACAACAGAGTCCGTTTGCCTCACATCAAGTATGTGGCAATACTCTACCATTATTCCTCCAGGATTTAAAAATGTGTTATGCCAGTATAGCCAGTTTATTTTGTTTAAAAATCCCATTTATTGTGGATAAAAAAACTACCGTATTTACAACACACACTTAAAGCAGTACAGTCAGGGAAAATTAATTTAAAGCTAAGAGTAAAGTACATTGGTGAATGTTTTCTGTGGCACACAGTGGCCTGAAAGATGTGCTGCAGTTTGAATGCCAGAACAATGAAAGACCAAAGAACATCTCACTTCTTCATTTCCCAACCACCCCCTGAGTCTAATATGGTAAACTGTTAGCTCTTTAACCTCCTCTTTATGTTTCTGATTAAATCCATTAGATGTCATATGTGGGTGCCTATTTAGTAACAAACAGCTTTAGATGGAGATACAGTACTATTATATGTACTGTAAATTAATGACGTCCCGTAACTTTCTCTGTAACTGATTTTCTGCATAAATACAGTGTTTGTGACATGAATGGGCTTCTTTACATGATGATGTGATATGAACAATGAACAACTATAATTCATTGTTATGAATAATAATTTGGAATAATTATATACTAATAGATTAGCAGAAAGCAACTCTAAAACTGGATGAACGAATAAAACAGTTATGTAAATTTAGGTAATTTACATAGGTTAATTATATCATGAATGTGAAAATAGCAGGTTTCAACTATAAATTGTGTTCTCATCGTTTTTTACAGTTAAGAAATTTCACTGAGTTCATCTGTTAAATCTAGCGAAAAGTAAAATGCATGTCTTTCTATTTATTTATGTTTGTTGGTAGAAAAGCACTTCAAATATGAAGTATGAATTGTAATATTTTTCGTTGATGTTTTATCCTGCTGCAGATATATTGTGATTGTATGCTGAAATTTTGACTGAGATGAAATTTTAAATGGTGCCTAAAAAAAAACAACAACCATCAAACAAACAAAACAAGTTATGATTGTTTTAGAATAATTTTTCATTCTAGTCTTTTACAGTATATCGCTCTTTAGATGTTGGTTTTATGGATGTTCTTGCCCCCTAGTGGAATGATATAAGTACTGCATGATTTTTGTTAGAACATTTTGGAGAATAGTTTTTTGATTAACTGCAAAAATTAAATGTTTAAAAATATTTGTTGAAGTATAAAAGCCTTAGACCCGAAGTGAAGTTGACTCAATGGAGATAAGAAACTACGAGAACTGAACAGAGCTTTGAACACAATAAGGGGGAGAAGGATATATGGGATTTTTAAAGAGTATGCAAAACCAGAAAATGGACAAAATGAGTGTGGATTAAAAAAAAATCAAGGAGGGAATGTAGACAATGAAACAAAATATGTAAAACGTCCTCAGACCCAGAGTAAAAGAAATAGAGCTGCAAATGTCTAAATTACATCGCAGGGGTTTCATGAATCCAACCAAGGCAATTGAAAATCTTTACACGGTGAAGAAAAAGGGGATCATTTCAAACCAAGGAAACATGCAAAAAATGAAAAAAAAAAACAAAAAAACTTTGAAAAGGCCTTGAAAGAAACATTAGATATATCCAATCCAATCTAACTTTATTTATAAAGCACTTAAACAATAATATAAATAACATGCAGGACCAAAGCACTGTACAGACAAGTTAAAAAGCACAAAAGGAATAAAATACAAACACATTTGATTAAAAAGACAAACAGCTATGCAATTACCAAAAAGAAAATTAAAACAATTAAAAGAGAATCAAATAAATAAGTAACAATAATGAATTTAACATCTCACATGTGTCAAAAGCCTGGGGTGGAAAAAATATAGGTTTTAAGATGAGATTTAAAAACAGACAGCGAGGACGCCTGTCTGATGTGGAGAGGCAGACCATTCCATAATTTAGATTCTACATTACAGCAACCAAACTTATAAAACAAACAAACAAATAAGCAAACACATTGTTGTTTCATTTACCAGGTATGCAGATTTTAAAATGTGTTGTGATGAGAGGAGGCAAATATGTCAAAGAAACCGAGCCATAGATTAACCGTACGGTAAACATTTTACTAAAGAGATGCCACAAAGTTCCTTATCAATGTATCATAGATGTTGATTTCTCCTCTTTACCACTCACCCAGCACACACACTTTTTGCCCCGCTCCCCTCAGGCAGCAGGTTGTAGAGCAATAAGTGTAGAACCACTAGACTGAGGAACAGCTTCTACCCTGAAGCTGTTTGCCTCATGAACATCTAACCAGAATAATCAATGGAACACACTTTAATTGGACATTTGACACTTTATCTGTGCTGCTGATTTCTTACCCATAAGCAGATATATTCATACCCATCTGCTCATGACAGGCTCATGCTCAGGCTGCTGTTTAATACACCATATTATATTATTTAGTGTATATTTTAGATCCTTGTACACTGTTTATTCTTTTATACTTGCAATTTTTGGGCGTAACTGGGACCTTGAGTACACAATTTTGTTCCACCTCATGTGGAATGTAATGCAAATGACAATAAAGTCACCTTGACCTTGAACCTTTACACAAAGCCCACCCAGGAGATACTTAAGGATTTACAGTGTCCATCCAGTTTTCTGCTGTTAGGCTCTTTCTCTCTAAACCTGCACGTGAAATACATCAACACTTCCCCATTAGATATAAAGTCAAATTTGATGCATGTTAAAACGTCTTCTACTGATTTCTGGTGAACTCACTGATTTAACAAGGTTGGAGCTCTGAGAAGTGTGAAATGCACGAGGGTGAAGTAACGTCCCTGAGGGAGCGCACCTCGTTGTTTAGTTGTGGACTCTGAGTCAGACAGAGAGAAAGACTGGGTTTGTCTTTGTGTGAGATGAGACAAGAAGGACGAACATCCCTGTCTCACCTGACATTAAAGGGATGGTTCACATCTTTTGAAGAAGGGTTATCTGGAAAGGTTATGAACAAACAACATATTACCTGCTGTAGACAGCTCTTTGAACAACATGTTATGAAAAATGTTTCATTCTGTTAGGACTGAAAAGATTTAGAAAACCACACTACAGGTAGTCCCTGACTTACGGGCGCCCTGACATACGAGGTTCTGGACTTACGAGCTGGCGAACGAGCAGTAAATTTGTAAAGAACATACAAAAAATAC
>JARVJN010000002.1:13358782-13368782 GCA_031763805.1 Argolebias nigripinnis
CCCCCCCGCGGAGGACGTCAGCGACAGAAAGTCATTAAAAAGGCGAAGTTCTATCGGAGATCCAAACTGCTCACCAGAACTGCTCACAGTTTTACTCTTCTGCATCAGCCCACCTTAGTTAGAACCGGATCGACTGGACCAGGATCAGAACCAGGATCAGAACCAGGATCAGAACCAGGATCAGAAGCCTTTTAGTTTCAACTCTCGCGGAGGTAAGAATGATTAGAAAAGCTTTAATATTTATGAGAAACTCATCGTTTAAGAACTTTATCATGTCAGTATAACAGGTTTACTTTAATTATAACCTATCATGTTAATTATAAACTATCATTTTAAATATAAACTATCACGTTAATTATAAACTATCATGTTATATATAAACGTTCATGTTAATTATAAACTCACATTTTAAATATAAACTATCCTTTTAATTATAAACTAACATGTTAATTATAAACTATCATTTTAAATATAAACTATCATTTTAATTATAAACTATCATATTAATTATAAACTATCATGTTAAATATAAACTGTCATGATAATTATAAACTATCATGTTAATTATAAACTGTCATGTTAATTATAAACTATCATGTTAATTATAAACTATCATTTTGATTATAACCTATCATTTTAAATATCACCTATCATTTTAATTATAAACTATCTTTTTAATTATAACCTATCATTTTAATTATAACCTATCATTTTAATTATAACCTATCATTTTAATTATAACCTATCATTTTAAATATAGCCTATTATTTTAATTATAAACTATCATGTTAATTATAACCTATCATTTTAAATATAGCCTATTATTTTAATTATAAACTATCATGTTAATTATAAACTATCATTTGAATTATATTCTATGCGTTATATTTTTCTGATGAAAGAAGGGATGAGAGAAAAGAATCTCGTTAAAATCTTGTACAGCAGCAACAAGATCCCAGACAAGAAAACAGAAGGGAAAAAAACAGCAAATCATAAAATGTGTAGTGTCTCAGCTGCTTTGTGCATGTCATGTTTTTATCTAATAATTTGTGAAGTTATTGTGTTCTCAGTCCGTGGCTGTGATGGCACAGAGCAGCTGCCTGTGGATGCTGGTTCTGGCTTCGTGCGTGTCCCTGGGGCTCGGTGCAGGCTGCAGGAAGGAGTGTGCACGCTGTGTGCACCGTCTGCAAGGACAACAGTCTGCCCTGTCAGCTCTGGTACTGTCAGCACATTTATTCATGTTGCTTCTTTAGATGGAACCATCAGAACAGAGCAGGTCTGTAGAGCCAACAGCAGAGATGATCTGGAGATCTACTGTCATGGTTCTTCACCTCTGGTGACATCTGTACATGCTACTGCACGGTTTATATCTAGTTTTCCTCTGGTTCAGTTGAACAGACCAAGCAAAAAGGTAACAAGTGTATTACATTTCAGATCATTTGAGAAAAATTCTGATAAAATAAACTTCTTTCTCTTTTTTTAAAGAAAAGTTTTGGAGTTTTGTCTGAAAAAATTGTGTTTAATGACCTCACCAAAATGTATACAGTTAATGACTAGATACCCCCCCCCCCCACCACAAAAAAAAGCATAACTGCATGGATTAATGAGCATGCATCAGGATATAAATGTATGGCTAATTTTTTTCCCAGGGCTAAAATAAAGAAACATGGAAAGAGGAGTCAGGAGGTCAACTGAGACTTTTGTATAATAACCAAACACTTCATCACACTTTTAGTTTTGATTTCAATGTTAGAAACATCTCCTCTTATTCAGTGTAATTTCTACCCACTTGAATATCTAGTAGCAAAACATTCAGGTTTACTTACATTCCCTGTTGGGCAGCACGGTGGCTCAGTTGGTAGAGCTGCTGCTACTCAGCGAGCACGATACCTCGGTTCAATTCCCAGCCAGGGTCCTTTCTGGGTGCAGTTTGCATGTTCTCTCCGTGCATGCATGGGTTTTCTCCGGTTTCCTCCCACAGACCAGAAACATGCATGTTAGACTGATTGCTAACTCTACATTGTCTCTATGTGTCTCTCTGATGGACTGGAGACCTGTCCAGGGTGTCCCTGCCTCTCGCGCAGTGACTGCTGGACATAGGCACCAGTGACCCCAGCAACCCAAAAAGGAAGAAGAAGGGTAAAGATAATAGATGGATACATTCCTTGTTCAGTTCCAGTCCAGAAAAGAACACTCATCTTGAAAACTGAAAACATTCACCAATAAATGTCATGATGCATGCTCAATAATCCAGGTAGAATAATCTAACAAATAAGTCTGGTCCTCTGGACATTATTTTTTGAATGCCCCTTGTCTGTTTTCTGTTGCAGAGGGGGGATTGGAAATACCTGGTGTGCATGAGCGTGCGTGCGTGTGCGTGCGTGCATGCGTGCGTGTGTGTGTGTGTGTGTGTGTTGTGTGTGCTTGTTTATGTGACTTTGTGAGGACCAGTTTTTCAATTTACTTCAGTTTATTTATATATCACCAAGTCACAACAGAAGTCATCTCAGGGCACTGAACAGAAACATTTATATATAAAAATAATAAAATAATAATCTAACATTTATCTGAGGACTGCTCTGAGTTTAACTCCATCACAGAACTCTCATCTTGAGCAATCATGAAGGCGACAGTGGAAAGGAAAAACTCCCTCATGAGGAAGAAACCTTTAGCAAAACCAGGTTCAGGACAAGCGGCCATCTGCTTTGACCAGCTGAGTTTGGTAGGAACAACTACACAATGGCAGATCAAAAATCACATTAAGATAGAAATAGTATCAAATGAAAATTATTCAATTTTAGAAAATCCTTTAAGGAAAATAGGTCAATTTTCCTCTAGTAGTCTAAGTCCATGGCAGCATGACAAGCTGACCTTAATGATAGGATTTATCAAAAAGGAAATTCTTAATCCCAGTCTTCAAACAGGACAATGTGTCAGCCTCATGGACAGAAACTGGAAGTTGGTTCCACAAGAGAGGAGCCTGATAACTGAAAGTTCTTCCTCCCATTCTGCTGCTGAAAACTCTAGGAACCACAAGTAAACCTGCAGTCTGAGAAGTCTACAGTCTGAAATCTGAGTGAAGTGCTGTTGGGAAAATATGGAGCAATAAGATCTGTAATGTAAGATGGAACTAGGTTGTTGAGGGCTTTGTAGGTTAGAAGTAAGATTTTCAATTCTGGATTCGACAGGGAGCCAAAGGAGAGAAGCTAAAACTGGAGAGATGACCTCTCCTATAACTCCCATTACGATTCTGGCAGTAGCATTTTGGATTAGCTGAAAACTTTTTTAAAGAAGTTTTTGGACACAAAATTGTCCACCCAATTGTTTGAAAACGATCAGAACAAACACTAAAGAGAAACTCACTCATCAACGTCCTGTAACCCACTTTGATTAATAAAACCCAGATAAAGTTGACATTTAAAAGTATCAAAAGGCATCCATACTGTATGAACAGTTAACAAAATGTTGAGTTGAAACAAACAAAAATAACACAAAGGCTGAAATTTCAGAAAATTGCCAAGGATGTTTAATAGTTTTAAATCAGCTGAAGATTTGGCCCAGGACAGATTGCGTTCAGACTAGCTAACAAGCTAACATGGTGCTAGCAACATGTTTATGTAGACATAGTTTAAAATCCTTAACTATTCGTGGCTGGTTGACTTTTTCACCAGCTACCAACCAAAAAAAAACCTTTAGTTATCTACATTAGCATGTACTCCCTACATTCCCTCAACATCAGCTGATCACATGTTTTTCTTTTACAAACCACAACACCTAATTCTTCCATTTTTATTCTGTTTCTCTGCCTTCCTTCCAGTGCCCTCGGCCAGTATGACCCGCCTGGCTCGCTCCCGGACGGCCTCCCTGACCAGCGCCGAATCCGGGGAGGGGAACCGCTCTCGGGCCTGCACCAACTCTGACAGCGCCGATGGAGTCGGCGCTGTCGCCCAAACCATGGAGGTGTCGTGTTGAAGAGCCACATAATGACGGAGCGAAAGAAGAGGCCGAGGGGAAGGAGAGAGAAAACAGAAATGATGGGGGGTAAAATTAGCTTGAAGAAGCTGACGGCTCTTTCTGTCTTCGTCTTTTTTCCTCCATATCCCTTTAATGTGCCATTTTCTTTCCTCTATCGCTGTAAAATACCATAAGTATTGTTACTAATGCACCCAACAGACCTTTAAATTTCCCCCTTGTCCCTCCTTTTCCCCCCACACTGAAAGATTTAACCAACTGGTTTTGCTCTTGAAGTGTCAATCTTGTGTTTGCTAAATGTTCCTCATTATTGCCTGCGCCCTTTGAACACCTCCCCACCACTACCACCACCACCCCCCAACTTACACACACACACACACACACACAAATAATAATAATACAGCTGTCTTTAGAACAAATCTGCACAGCAATATCTCATGAAAAGCTGCCGTTAACATTGAAAATGAAGCTGAACACGTCAAATGTGGGAGAAAAAGAAAGCAGAACTTTGGGGGGTGGGGGTGCCATATGAGGAGGGGGGGTAATGTAAACAGATAAAAGTGTTGTGCATGTGTCTTTTGAAAGTATTAACTGTTTGTAGCATCTCTCTCTGCACTGTTTGTAAGGATGATTGTTTCCATGAGGAGCAGGGAAACACAAAGTGGAGGTGAGTCCAGACTTGGACAGACAGCACCACCGAGCCTCGCTGTACTCGAGTGTGTTGTAGCTCTCAGACACGATTCATTAGCTGATTTAGAGCATAAATAGAACACAGCACACTGATTTAAAGCTGCACTTGGTAGGAGTTGATGTAAAAAATTAAAACCATAATTTGAAAGCAGCAGAGTGATATTATTATCTTTATCTGGGGTCTGTTGTCCGTCAGTAAAAGCATCTATCTTAAGACAGGAAATGAAACCAGTCTGTAATTTCACCACTACACCACCAGGATCTGCTTTTATTGCTGCGATATCGCACAGAGTGGAAAAAAAAGTTGAAGTGGTTCATTTTCGTTTAAAACTGTTGCGCTAGATGACAATCTGGAGCTGCGTAATAAAACGTGCACGTATAGAACTAGAACTGTCGAATGAACTGCGATTGCTGCTTCGGCTCGATTAACTCGGCTTGTTAGAAAAAGTGAAAACGCGTTTGCTCATGTTAGGCATGCGAGAGTTAATTCATTTATTGAACGTTTCTTTTTTTAATTTTGCACTTTCTAAAAGATGAAAAAGCTTGAACGTGAATGGCCTTATAAGAGGTGTCTGTTTATACATGCTTGGATTTAGTGTGTGTTAATAAATTAAACCGTCAAACACGTATAGCATTTTGCTTTACATTGTAAGAAAAAAAAAGACTGTGAAGCTCTTCACCAGCATGCCTTTATTTGTGAATTCAGCATGATGAAGTAATGATGTATAGCTGCATTAAAGACTGCCTCAGAGTGATGTTTAAATTTAGCATGCTCCGTATACGTATCATTTATTACGTTTGTTAATGCACTTGTTAGTCCCATAAGAGATTAATCAAAGCCAAATATTCTCATTGAAATTGGAGGAAGCTCTAATTCCTGTCATGCGAGCAAACTGCTAATTTTTCTGACGTGACATAAGAAAGAGTTAGATAATTAAAATCTAAAGTTTTTCTATATTACTGCTGTTTGCATCCACTTTAGTGTTATGTTGCTGAATGCAGCTTTGATCTTTGTGCGTCCAACAAGACAATCTACTATTCAAATACAACGTAGAAGTACAACGTATTTGCATGTGAATGTGATTTTTAGGGCATTCTAGTATGAGTAGTATCTAACAATAGGGCATTTTTCGATAGATCAAGTAGATGAGTATGTAGGTGCAACCACTGTCATCGTCTGTAGCTCCACTGCATGGATGTGGTTCTGGCCGTAGTCGGACCTTTGCGGTCTCTAACTTGACAATCACACACTGATCCAAACCAAACTAGACCGAGGAACCGAGGCAGAACCAAGCCAGTCGACATGGCTTTTCTGCAGGACGGCTGCAAAAGAGCTTCCCTTACAGCGCCCAGCCCCTCTGCATGTACAAACCAAAGCTGCACACAGACACACAGGATCTCCTCGACTGCAACACATGTTCACAACTGACATACACAAAATGAACACCTAAAAAAATCCATCTTTACAAAGTTAGTGGACGTTTTGGTGTTCTCTGTAGTCATAATCTCAGTAGTTCAGCTCTTTTAGTCGTGCGTATTTAAACATCAAGTGTAGTTATTGAGCAGAAAAGGCATGTGCTGTTGTCTGTCGTTGCTTCGGACCACCTCGTTGGAGATCAAACATGGCGCCCCTGGTTTTGTGGGGCAGTATTTATCACTTCACTTCGTCGTGCGTTAAGTAAAAATGATAAAATAAAATAAAACTTTGGTCCTCTGTAGGAAGCAGCGTAGCTTCCAAACACTGAGGTGTGCAATTCCCTGAGGCTGCCTGTCAGGGGCGGGGCTTTTTTGGCGCCATTTGGGCTCCAAGCTCAGAATGTATAGGGCAAACCCCAGCCACTCAAACAAAAACAAAAAATCCCCTTAAAAATCACATGGTGCCCCGGCTCTCACAGGCAAACCCAGCGGCACCCTAAAGGGCTATCAGCTGAAGTCACTTTTCAAGATGTTGTTAGTGTTGCAGTGTCTGAGCACCAGGGGGCGATAGAGAGACACGAACAAGAAGCGGTTAACAAAACAGAGAGAGATGCTGACCCGAAACATAGTTGAACGAATGTTTTAAAAGGAAAAGAATGTGAACTCGTTAAAGCATGAAAGAGTATTTGTTGTTCGTGTATTTAACAATATAAAATAAGCTTCATGTTTTAAAGACGTGGAAGAAGGAAGACGATGAGATCAGATCAAACACCCCGCGACCAATTTCATGAACATTCACGGTTGCATGTTGTGGAGTTTGTGTACGATCATCTTTCAGTGTTTCTGCTCTTCACAAAGCTATTTTCTGCCACTTGCTCTGGTTTCCTCCTACACCACTACTACCCACACTGCCTGGGGGGCTCCTGAATGTATCTTGTCCCTTTTTGAAGTGCTGTACAGTATTGTCAACCCACACCTCATTCTCACTCTCGTTTGCACTTCTTATTTTTGTCCTTCGTTTTTGACGTTTAACCCAGTACTTTAAAAAACGAGCTCCTTCCTCAGCTTCCCTCTCCAAGGTCTTGAGCCGGTCGGTAACGATGACTTACGAGGGTCCACAGCTCTTGCAAGCTGGTACTGGATCAGTTTGTGTAGACCTTGGTCCTCCTTGCTCTTGTAGATACTTTTTATTTATAGAGCAGGTTTCCAGTACCAAACACTAACCACTGTTAATGTGACGACACATATTTTTATTTTTTTTATAGGTAACTGTAGGGTGTAACATCATACTGGTACAATAATCTTGATAAATGTGTTGCTACTACTCTTATGCTTCTTCTTACTGCCATTATGAATCATTTGTATGAAGCAATAAGTTCGTTATTTTCTTGTTTGTTTTATATTGTGGGAGTCTTCCCTGTTAGCTTGTTTCTATTCACGACTGTAGAAAGACTCCTACCTGCTTCACTGTCATTCAGATGTGTATTGTAAAATTTAAATATAATATATATACTATATAAATACAAAGTTAGATGTTTCTGTCCATGTACTGATCAAGTAACCAGTGAGAAATAAAGAATAAATGTCGTAATTTTTGAATTCCTGTGTCAAGTTATTTGTTACAAAAATATGGAGTTTGAACAGGAAGTTCCACAAAACTGTATTTTATTTTATTTTATTTTTTTTTTTGGGGGGGAGGGGGTAGCAAAGAAGATAATTATTTTCTTTAAAAAACACAAGTGGAATGTGGCTATAAACAAACCATCAGTTTTATGATTCTTTCTGGCATAAAATGATATCTGTGCCATTATTTGACTGATTTTTACTGATAAAACTTGCTCCTCTTCTCAAACAAAACCTCATAGGAGACCAATTTGGAGTCACAGTAGGCATACAGAATCTGGTCCAATGGGCTATAGTTTAAGGAGAGAATGTTAGGAGACATCTTATCTATGAAAATACCAACGTTTAAGTTCTCCTTCCCTGTTGTGGTGTCAAACGAATAAAAGATCTCTTCCAAGTTTTTGTCAACGTAGCGTGTTGCGTAGAGGACGCCGCAGGCCATGAAGGTGTTGGTGACACTGCCTTTGGGAAATGAAGTGCGCCAAGTTTGACCGAGACTCAGCAGCTGGTTCTCCTCTTCCACCTTGGATAGAACCAGGTTTCCAAAGTCCTGATTGGTGGTGTACACCACCCAGACACCAGACTCGTCCGTGATAAGATCCAGGTCAGTGAATACGTAGCATTCGTCAAGGTGGCAGAAATTTGCTTTGGAATTATACCTGGAAGACAAAGAAAATGGGTTAGAAGACCTAAAATAATCAACGGCACAAAACATATTGACAGGCTTCAACAAGTTTTACACCAACCTGGTTCCTTTGGGTAGCTGTAAAGTGGTAATACTCTTTGAGGTGAGGTTGAATCGACAAACAGCATCTTTGTTGTAACAGTTGTAGTATAAGGCCCCTCCATACAGAACCACGTTTGGGCCCTGAATGGTGTTGGTGGTTGGGTTGGATGGATGGATCAGAACATTACCTTGTACAAAAAAAAAATCAAACAACAGAAGAAGACTATCATATTAATAAAAATACACTTCATGGACTTGATTCTATGCATTCATTCAATTTTACAGGTTAGTCTCACTGATTCTCGAGGACTCGAGATACCTCATTTTAACAAAGAATGATGACAACAGTAGAAAACCATAAAAGAAAGCATACAAATTGAAAAATGAGAGAAAATGGTATTAAAAAAACAACAAAGCAAAAAACAGATTATACAGCGATGTAGAAAACTAAAAACAGGAACATGTCTACGTTGGTTTTTCCCAGGAACTTAGCAGATGTTTGAAGAGAGGTCAAGGTTGAGAGCTTCAGATCTTTGTGCAAGGTATTCCAGGAAACAAGCTGAGTAGGAGAAGGCCCTTTTGCCAAGTTCAGTCCTCACTGAGAGAACACTGCATTTTAGTGCTACGCAGTATGACAAAAAAAAAAAGGTATAATGTTTTTTAAAGGGTCTGGCAGTTTCACAGTATTTTTTTTCCATAGCTTTTTATTTTTCCCCATGATAGCTTTTATATATGTTTGTGGTTTATTTTATTGACAGGAGTACAGGAGTACAAGGCTTTAAATCAAGGCTGTAATCAAAGTATCAATTACTTTGTCCCAAGAAAATTACACAATATATGAATGAGTGAGTATGAAATAGCAGAAAGAGGTGAAGAATGTAAACTAGGCCTGTCACGATAACAAATTTTGCTGGACGATAAATCGTCTCAGAAATTATTGCGATAAACGACAATATTATTTGAAATTTGACAAAATTAGCATTTTTTGTTAAATTTAAGAAAAAAATTGATTTGTTTTGAGTGTAATACCTTTATTGACCACCAGATGGCAATATAAGAATGTTTGAACCGAAGGATGGATAGTGAGGGAGCGAGCAGTGTGCCTTTTTAAGAAAAATGTGAGGGGGGCCTCTTGACATGGCCTGTCTCTCTCGCTCCTTATTTTGGTTTCCAAAATGGCGGATGCTCAGTGTGGTTTGAGCTCTTTAGCTCAAACCACACTGTCACACAAAGCTTTTAATTTAAAAAACAGTAAACAAGTTCTCAGCTTCTTTTTGCAAAGAGAAACAACATTTTCCATGAAGGCACGGGTTTCAACCGTGAATTCTGTAGCTTCGACCAAACTGTTATATATATATATATATATATTTTTTTTTTTACCAAGGCCAGCCTATTAGCTTAGCTCATAGCTTAGCTTCTCAGCTTAGCTGCATTTAACAATACAAAAACACGATTTTGGACAGTTAAAACAGATTTTAAAGAGAAAGGGAGGGGTCAGTGAAGATCACCAGAGTTGAGCATTTTGTCATCCAGTGTCTTCAATAAAAAGAGCGACACGAAGAAACGATAAAT
>JARVJN010000002.1:13658640-13676836 GCA_031763805.1 Argolebias nigripinnis
TTTTATTTTTTGAATGTCCAGAGGACCAGACTTAGCTTTTTAGATTTTTCTACCTGGATTATTGAGCATGCATCAGGATATTTACCCAAAGAACATTTAATAACCACGAGCAGTGAATTTAGGGCTTTTTATTGTTTTCTGATTTAGTGACAGACTCATAACAGAAGCTGACCTGCATCATGCAGCTTCACAACACAAAGTTACACTGTGTCAAGCAAGTGACAAAAAAACCCAACAACAACTTTTCAGTCAGTTTTGTCAACCTGCATGTAATTATTAAAACTAAATAATTTACAGGTTCCTTGGTATCACCACAGTTTATACACTTCGTAACTTTTATTCCCCTTTCCTTCACAATCCACTTGGAACCACATCCATCACCTTCTCCCATTGTTTTCATTCCCACTGGTCCTTCCCCATCACTGATTTTAACCAGTTTACTTTCCAGAAAACTTGTGTTACTTGACTTCATTCTCCTTAACACCATCATTCTCCTTCAAGGTGTTCTCTTTAATCTTACAGCAAAGGCAAAACAAGTTCTTCCTGCTCCTATTAGACAAACCTTCCCAAAAAAAGTGCCTCCTTCTGTCATTTACAGACACAAAAACTGGCAAATCTCCTTCATGTCCACTGGATCAGGTCTGTCTTGGTGTACGTGGCAGACAGCTACATTGTTCAAGCGTTGCCGTTTCGTGGAGGAGTAAAGCCTTCTTAAAGCACTAAAGCTTCTTTCAGCCTCAGCTGAAGAGCACGGCACAACAAGGAGTATCCTGACCAACATCTCTCCTTGTGTGAACAGAGCACGTACCTCGGGCAGTAGAGCTCTGAGTCTCTACTTCACTAACTTTGTTGCTTCTTTGGAAAGAATCTCCTAATGTCCATTGGGTCTGGGGAGGGATCAGATGTTGCAAACAGTTAATCGTCATCCAAGAATACCAACCTATACTAACCTACTATTAATTAAACTTGCTTCGTCCTGATTTTTTTAAATTGTTTAGTTGATAAGGTAATTTAACTTGGCCTATAGGGCTAGTAAAATAAAAAAGAATAAAGGTTTTAGCAAAAGCTGGACATTGCGAGATGTCAGTGGGACTGACGTCACCTCCTTCAGTTTGAGTTGTTTATTCTTGCATGGCATAGTTGTTGTAGTAACCTGGAAAACCTGGAGTGGAGTTTTTGTGGTTTGAGTATTCTCCCATTCATCAAGTGGAATGGATTGATTCACGAAGCAATAGAAAGAGCGCTGGGTGCACTAATATTTCATGATAAATGTGCGGGGGCTCCAAACAGATATTTTTTAAATGTGAGGAGGACACATCCCCTTCACAATTAATCAATGCAACGCCTATGCATATTGCAGATTTATTACGCTTGAATATTATTTTATCTCAACAAAGTGTTGGCAGTTTCAGGCAGCTTGTCTTTCCTGTTGACGTGGAGATGCACGGGCCGGTGCTCGATGCTGAGTTACAAAGTTTGTGCACCTTCATGCGTTCTCTGTTTCAGGATATAATGAAAACTTGTTTTGACTGATTTATCTCCTGCTCTTCCTTTAACCCGTCAGTACACAACTTATCCATCTCTCACACGCGTCCACTGAAATGGAAAGCTGCTTTCACTTCGTTTATTCTGCTGCGATGGAGGAAACGAGCCCACATGTAGAATCTGTGACGTCATAAGAACATTTAAAAACTTGTACAGTATTGAAGAAGAACTGAAACTTGGATATTCAAGTGACGAGTGAGAACATATTAAATGTATTGTTTTAAAAGTGTTAATACTAAGAGACACTGCTGCAATTAGCCTTGGTCGGCAGGCTGACACTGTTCACGTTATTATAAAAAATCACGGAAGCGTACATTTTAACCCGTGTCCTACACCGCCTGTGTGTTTTGCCCTTAAAATCTTCTGCTACCATCATCTCTAGTCCTGACTGCGGCAACACTGTTTTACCTGCTGGTTTTCATCAGTTTCCATTGAGCCTTTTCAGATGAATGATGTCAGCTCTGGTCCTTGGACCGCTGAGTTTCAAGCAGGAAAGAAGCGTCGAACGATGTCTGGAACATCACCGTTTGTGTGAACGCTCAGCGAGACCGAAGCAGAACGTCTTGTTGAAGACACCTCCTGATGCAAGCTCAATAATCCAGGTGGATTCATCTGACGAGGCGGAGTCAGACAATGAACTTGACTTGAACTTACAGTCATTGCCATCACTCAGCCCTCTGTGAAGAACTAACTGTGCCACGGTGGAATAGAGGAGCCATCACGTTGTCTTCTATCTTTTTCCTCTTTAAGTGCAAGAGTTTCGTTAAATAACAACAAATCAATTATTTGCAGATCAATGGGCATTCCCAATGATCAGAGTAACATTTAATTTTCCAGCTCCCTGAACATGATTGAAGACTACCAATGGTGGTTTCCCACTGACCCAAAGCATTCTCCTGCTAAGGTTATAATCTCGGGGCTGCGATGGTGTGCAGAGCCAGGGACCAGAAAGTCGCAAGCTCAACTCCCCACCATGCCCACATGTCGTGGTGTCCTTGAGCAAGACACCCAATCCCTAATTGCTCCCTGGGTGCTTACATAGCTGCCCAGTCTCCACCTGGGTGTATCTCGGGTATGATCATTGTATAGAAACATACAATGGTGACAACACATAGCACTTTACTTTACTTTACTTAATGAAATGACACATTTTCTCTGACGTTTCTTAAATAAGAGTCAGAGAACACGTTGATGAAAAAGTTCAGAGTTACAGAAAAGGTGACTGGGTTCACCAGACGACACACTCCTGATCAACTATGACGTGTTTTCTGACCGCCCGCAGACCTCTGAGCATTAAACACCACAAGAAAACTGACAGCCAAATGAATTTACTGTGCTCTAAAACATGTGAACTCATTTTTATTTACAAGCTGCACAGTGACGTTTGCTTTTTGGCTAGAAGTTGAGTTTTGAACAGATTATCTGTGCATGGTGGCGCAGCAGCTTCAATACGCTGCATTGTTTCAGTAATTTAAGAAAAGTTTCAAATGAACCAAAACTGCCTCGTTGTGTAAATCTCATCTGGACCTTCAACTGGGCCTTTTTGTCTTCAACACTTGACACAAACCCAGAGAAATGAGTTGTGTCGTGGATTCATGCTGATTTGTAATGTACATCAAGGAATATTTCATGACAACACTGTATATAAAAAGCAATGTATTAATTTAAAAAAAAAAGATTAGGAACAGGAAGGAAAGTGAGCATCAACACAGAAAGTTGCATTGCTAGATGAAAGTCTGTTCTTAGAGACGACTGTGAAATGACGGGGCTTGCCGATGTAAACATTTACCTTTTTTGTCATTTTGTAAAATTTAATAAATTAGATTTTAAAGGAAAATAAAACATGGGAGTTAATTTTCTTGCCCTGTTAATCTTCAGTGGATTGAAAAAAAAAATCAGGGTTAAAATTCTTGATTGGTTAGCAACCAAAGTGGTAAAACAAAGCAGGCTGAAATACATGGATTTAATTAAACAAAATATATTTCAGTTCACTGTGAAATGACAGAAATAAAAAAGTGCCGTCAGCCCAAAACCAGTCCAGGATTTTGGATCTTTAGGCACTCTCGAACATCTTCTTCCTGTCAGCCTTGTCTTCAATGTTCTTACGCCAGTCGCCGACTGCCTCTGCAGGCTGCAACACACAAACGCATCGTCGTGAGTGAAGGAGAACACGTCGTGAGCCGCTCCCCCCCCACCCCCTGACCGAACACTCACCTCCTCTTTCACCTCCTTCTTGACCTGCTTCAGGTTTGCTCTCAGGTCCATGTTGACTGTGTGCTTGGAGCCCAGCAGTGCTTTGAGCATGGCGTCGGCAGACATGCGCACCTTCTTCAGAGCAGGCTTCTTCACTCCAGCCAGGTCCACCACTTTGATGTTCAGGTCTACAATCTAAGACGGACCAAACGGTTCAGAGTCAGAGCTTTTACAGCTGCTGGGTGACGCTATTCAATTACTGTTAGTTCAAAATAACTTCATTACCGTAATTTATGGACTATTAGCCGCTACTTTTTTCACACGCTTAAGTTAAAGACGATGATTTGGTGGATTACAATATTCTATTACTTATGTACAAGGCTCAGAATCAAAATTTACCATCGAACATACAAGCGTATTTTGTTAAAAGTAGTAGTTGTTATAAATTAAAGGGAACAGATATTTTTGTAAAGACGAGGTATAGAACAAGTTTAAACGGTAGGTCTACTTTAATGAAGGGAATTACTTTATGGAATAGTTTGGATTATGATACAAAAAAGGAGAAATCATTATAGTTGTATTTAAGAAAAAGATCAAGAATGTATTGCTGATGAGATATACAGTATTCAAGTTTGCTAATATTAAGGAATTATAATGAATAATTGTGATAAGTTTTGTGGTTTGCTGTATTATGTATTGTTTGAATTGATTGTTTTGAAAGGGGCAGAAATGATAAGAATTCATTCTTCTTCTGCTGCCTTTCATTTTATAGGTATTTTATTTTATTTGTTTTGAATATGTCTTGTTTTAACTGAAATGAAATGAATGAACGAACAAACAAACAAAAAACAATAAATGCAGCCAATTGAATGCACTTGATATCCACAGTTTGGAGCCACGACAGCGTCAACTGTAAATATATTTCAGTGTTTTCAGCAGCCTTGCGAAAACTTGGGCAAATAAAACGTTAATAGATGAAACACACTGAAAATTTAACAAGTAAGGAACAAAGTGTGCTGCCTTGTTTATGATTTGTTCAATAAAACTTATTATTAAAACACTCACGGGTAACTAGAGTTCAGACGTGTTGTTATCTTTGGGGGAGCTAAACGTGACGCAGCTGTTTGCGACGGCTCCTAAACAAGTTGTTGACATTAAAAGACCCTGATAAATGACTACCAATAAACTAAAATGGTCTAAAGCGTACACATTAATATCATATAACCTCTCTGAATATGAACATAATAAAACTAATCGAATTATTTGTTCTCAATAACTCACCTGCTATCCGGACGGTTGTTGAAAAGTCACGTAGTCAAATGTAAAGAGTTTTTCCGGTTAAAACATTTCAAAATAAAATATTTTTTGAAAATGTTGCCACGTTCGACCAAATCAGCATATAGAATGAAAATCGAAACTATGTAGCGGTAAAATGATTAATAAAACTATGCGAGTCTTTCATGTGGAAATTTTGCTTTTTCAACATTAAGTTTGATTTTTTTTTTTTAATTAGCTTTAGTTTGTAAATTCAGAAAATTTGGCTTCCGTTATTTGATAGTCGCAGTAAAGTGACGCACTTGTGAGGTCAGAGAAAATATGGCGGCGCTTCTGAGAGGGTTGCGGGCTGAAAGGATCCTCCGAGGGCTGAGCAGCGGTATTACAGGCTATTGTTTTGTTGTTGTTTGGTATTACCGTTGAAGTTAGTAAAAAAGAAGTTAAAAGAAAAATATCAAACGCTTGCTATCATGTCTGTTGTTTATGTCAAAGTTTTGGAAATGAACCAAGAGTTCATGTTAGCTAACTCTGCCAAAGGTGATCATGAAGGGCAAAATAATTTTAAATATGGTGGATGAAACATCATAAATTAAATAGCTAGAACTATAAATTGCTCTCTAAAGTGATACAGTCTTGCAGACGTAAATATGAAGACATGCACAAGCGGTGTAAACGCATAAGTTCCTGCAGCTGTGGTGTCATTTTGTGCAGTGAGCTGTCAGTGTTGTGCTAAATCGGCTATAAATAGCCTTAGTTTTACTTTATGATACGAACACACGGATGCAAACGTACAACACACTATTCTAGGGTGTTATGCTAATTTTGAGTCAAGTGCAAATTTATTTCAACGTATTAGTGTCAATATTATAAACAAACTGGAGCACACATATAAAAGTAGAAAAATCCAATTACATTTAGTTAAATTTTGAGTTCAGTCCAATAAATTTATATTTATACATATTAGAAGTGCATTCAGTTCAGTCATCAGATTCAACTTGAGTGGACAATGAGAACTGTTTTAGTCAATTTAACTAAGACTAAAACATTTATTTTATTTAACAAAGCATTCTGGTCAATACTGCAGATTATGTAAGTGTATGTGCTGTATAGACATAAATCTGAAATGGCGGGAGTGGTGGCACAGAGGTTAGAGAAGGTGGGCCTGTGATCGGAAGATTGCCGGTTCAACTCCCGGTACCAACAACATTTTTAAAAAATGTGGGCGGGATAGGTGAAGCACCCACAGTTGTCCCCACCCTCATTTGCCCCACTTTGGGCCCTTGAGCAAGGCCCTTAATTCCCACCATCTGCTCCCCCGGGCGCCCTGTATTGCAGTTCTGCTCCACACAGAGAGCTGTGGTAGCTCGGTGGTCTGTGGTTGTATCAGGACGGGCATCCAACATAAGAATAATTGCCACGTCTTTGTTTGACTTAGTTCGCTGTGGTGACCCCTAATGCAGGGAGCAGCCAGAAGAAGAAGAAGAAAAAAAACAAATACTGTATGTCTGAAACTTGTATAAAATTGATGGAGAAGTTTGGAGTTTACATTAGATAGTGTGATCTAAACATATCTGTAACAGGTCCTCATCGTCACATGTCAAAAAGTTGCCATTAAAAACTTGTTTAAAACATGTAACAATTTGGTAGAGATGTTGCCTCTCAGCGATAAGGTTGCTGGATTAAATCCCAAGACCAGGGGCCTTTCTGGGTGGAGTTTGCATGCTCTCTCCATGCATGTGTAAGTTTTCTCCAGGTACTCCGGTTTCCTCCCACAGACCAAAAACATGCACGTTAGGCTGATTGGTAACTCTAAAAATTGTCCCTAGGTTTTAAGAGGGTGTGAATGGTTGTTTGTCTCTATGTGGCCCTGTGATGGACTTGTCCAGAGTGTTCCCTGCCTCTCACATAGATATGGACACCAGTGACCCGAAAAGGAAGAAGGGGTTAAAGATAACGGATTGATGGCATTGTCTGCATAAAATTTTAAAATATGAAACAACAGTTAACACTGAATGAAAAGGAAGAAATTCACCCAACTATTGTCAGATTACACTTCAACATGCTGTTTCTTCATAATGTAAGATGAGCTTGCTCTGTAGAAAAGTTTTGAACTCAAACATGGTGATTAGGCTTGTTGAGTAAACAGACCTCATGTGATTCATTCATAGACTGATTCAAATCATTTTTCCCCTCCAGTGGTCGTCGCGCCAACAACCAACTCTCAGTTAAGCACCTTGAGACGAGGCTTCCACTGTGCAGCTCTGAGGCTTCAGGATGAATCCAAATCTGACAAATCCACTTCCTTTTCATCGTCGGCCTCCTCATCCCACCATGAGCATTACCAAGCTTACTCAGCCGAACAGAACACACAGGCAGATTTCCAGCAGGATTCTGATCCATCAGCAGAGGGGACAAACATTGGGTCAGTCAACAGGAAATTGTCGGTTAAATGCTTTTTGCAGTTTGCAGAGTGTTTTCCCCATATGGTAAAGCTAAACTCACACTCTTCTTGTGCTTCATTTATGCTCAAACATAATTTTTTATCAACATAAAGTGACCAGGGGCAGGACGAGGAGTATGAGACAGAGGAGCAGCTGCGTGCTCGACTCTTGACTGCTGCTCTGGATTTTGTCCCGCAGCACGGCTGGTCTGTGGAAGCTATTGCAGCCAGTGCAGAGGTGAGATTCAGAACAGTCAATGTGACAGAGATCAGATCACTAACATGCAGCTAAAAATGTGTCAGATGCAGTTTAAAGGAAATGAGCAGTAATGTCTTAAATAGACTTTAAGCTTTGTGATAATGGTCAATTAGCTAATGTTTTTGCTTTTGTCGATTTGTCACAGTCTCTGGGTTTGTCCTCGGCTTCCACTGGTATGTTCTCCCATGGAGTGGGAGATTTGGTCCTACATTTCATCGCCCAGTGTAACGCCAATCTGACAGAGATCCTGGCTGAACAACACAATCAGGTCCAGCAGGGCCAGGTTGAGTACGTATACACAACCTCACTGTTTAGTTCAGTTGATTACAGAATGAAGCAGATGTTTACTTCATCAGGTGGTACGGATTTCATAGCAATATAACATTTTCAAACTCTACTTTTGAGGGATTACGATTAGAAGAGTAGATGAAGCACGTGGATATGTATTTTAATAATTTCTTGTCTTTAAATTTGTCTCAGGTTAGTCAACAAAAGAAAATGAAATGAAATTAAACACATCCCAAAACTAGTAACGTTTTATCACAAGCAATGAGGGACCTGACTTTATATGCTGCACATTAGTTCCTGAACCAGGAAGAAAAAAGCAGCAAACTGAGTTTTACAGGGATTTTTGTAACTATTGTCATAAACTGGTGAAGAATCTCAGTCAGCCAGGACATGGGAAATCCAAACCTCTGTTGTGAGGAGTGAGAGGGCAATCTGCATGTGAATCTAACTTGCAGAACACCTCAGCTTTATAACTCGAACCCCACACTCCCCGTACTTTGTATTCATAAAGTTCCTTGGATTAGAAGTGAAACGTCTTCAGCTGCAGAATAGAAGTCCAGTTGTTTTCCAGTTGTGTTTGTCTTTAACCTTTTTTGGAACTATTGTCATACTTATCGATAAAGTATCTTCTCCTCAAACAAAGAACACAATTTTTATAGAATTACACATTGAGCCAGTTCCTAAAAATATTTTCACTTCATAATAAGTCCCCTCAGGCATAGGAATACCTCATTTAGGATTCTTAAGGTCTGTAAAAAAATAAGCTTTGCTTCTAGCCAACAGTTTAACTCTGTTGCAGACCAAAGAAGACAGCAGAGTTTCTAAAAGATGCAATAGAGACCCGACTGCGGATGTACATCCCCTACATTGAAACATGGCCACAGGTAAACAGTAGGACCCATTGACGACTCGTAGCAGAGACAAATTACTTGCGAGGAAATCATAAATTATATTTGATTTTTGAATTTTTGTGTCTTATCCTTCTTATTCAGGCAATGAGCATCTTACTCCTTCCTCACAATATCCCTGATAGTCTGAAGCACCTGTCCACTATGGTGGACGATATCTGGTACTACGCCGGAGACCGGTCCACAGACGTGAGTGGATCCTATCATCCACGGTCCCCATTTTCCTCTGCTCACAGCTTCTTGTCCCCCTTTCACCAACACCCCGACAATATCCGGCCTGCTACTGCCCAGGTTACTAACACCCCCCACCCTGAGTGTCTTTATCCCCAAACATCTGATTATATCATTGTTTACTTCATGATCCAAGAGAGTACTGAATAACTGACATCTGTTGCTCTCAGTTCAACATTTGAATCAACAATTGTGTCAACTCATGTTCTATTAAACTGAGACAGCAAGAGAATAAATAAAAACTTTTTTTTATTTACTTAGATTCTTTTGAAAGAGTTACATTCATTTATTAGAAACAATTTATTTTTATTCATTAGTTTAAAGTGAAATAAATTTGAATTAGTAATCAATAATCAATAGCAAGTTAAATGTAAATGTATAAAATACTTGTTTTCCTCAGGGCTTCCATTGTGTAGTCCCTAGTTAATTACAGTATAGTTTATAGGATTTAGCAACAATTCACTTTACAGAACTTATTTCTATAGCTTATAAATAAACGTGTACATATATAAATATATATACAGTATATATATTACACTTTTATCAAACAAATAACTTGTTTGATATACAAACGTTTAAATAAGCTTCAATCTCATTTATTTATTTGACTTTTTTGTTTTTACATACAGTTGCACAATTTTATAAGATTCTGCAATATACTTGGAGTATATTGCAAAATGTACTTTTTACTTTTGTACTTTGAGTAAAAAAGTTTAAATTTCCTTATTTTCTCTTTCCCTTTGTTGTTTTTTTATTGTTGTGTTCCATATACTAAGCATCTCTGCATGTTTTACCCTTTTCTGCAACAGTTTTTTATTTTTTATTTTAGACAGTACATATAGACAATATTGAAATAGGTAAGCTGTGCTTTCTTCAACTATTTAAAAGCTATCTTTCTGTTTGGTGTCTTTCTTTGGCAGATGAACTGGTACACCAAGCGAGCAGCGCTGACTGGCATTTTTAACACTACAGAGCTGGTAATGCTTCAGGATTCCTCCCCAGACTTTCAGGACACGTGGCAGTTCCTCGATAATCGTATTAAAGATATAGTCAACATGGCCACCACAGCCAAGCAGGTAAAGAAACGTACAGAACAAGTGTAAACGGCTAATGTAGGAGCTGCCAGAGTCAGACCCTTATATACACCAATTTCTTTTCTGTATTTACAGAGCAAAATATTTTGTACTGGGACTGGGATAAACATAAAAATGTCACAATTAAGATAATCTGTCATAGATAACTCATTACAATTTTTCCACTTTGGTGTGTAGGTGCAGGCAACTGGTGAAGCTGTAGTGCAGGGGCTCATGGGAGCTGCTGTCACAGTGAGTCTTCTCTCTCGATCATTTTATACGTATCATATCCTACACTTAAAGCTACAATCTTGTTTACCATACTGAGCCTAAATTAGTTTACTAAAACATGCAGTTGTTTGCAAGTGTGTTTGAATGAAAGTCTGCTGATAGGAATGATGTGTATGTAAATGTTGGACCCAACGGTGTGTGCACAGATACAGTCACTGCAGGGTGTTGTGCGTTCAGTAGTTTTTTTTCCACATGAAAACTACAATTGTATCAAAGCGTGTCTTCAGGTGACGAAAGTTGTCCGTTTGGACGGTTGGATAACTATAGTCATAAACCTGATGACAAGAAGGATGTTTTTGTTTTGTTTTAGTTCTTGATAGATTTCATTATCAGAGTTCTGAATGAGAACACTTAAATGCCTCTCGTTAAATTCTAGAAGAAGATTTTTCTGATAAGGGCTATTTTTTGTTGTCTCAGTTATCTTGATGCTCAAACAAGTAGTTTTCCAGGTCAAACTGTTTTTCTTATAATATAATAGCCTTTGGCTGCTGAGGTCAACGTTTTTACTATGGCCTTTACTGGATAAACAAAAGAAGCATAAAGTTTGAAAGGTTTCTGAAGATCTACAAGGCTTTAGTTATTTTATTTTGTTAGTAAGAACCATTCAGCTGAAAAACTTCAACCATCTTTCTGGAGATGCTTCAACTGTCTTGTTTATCATCATCTCAGGTGACACCTTTATGCTGCTGCCCAACCACATGATTGATTTAGCATCTGTAAGCCATCAAAGGGTTTTAATTTCCTGCTTCACGCAAGATTAAACAGCAGCATAAAATATAACCCACTCATTTGGCTGTTAATGAGGGATGAAACCTTTTTTGATGAGAACAGTAACCTAATTTTTTTTATATTTTATATTTTACAGCTGAAGAACCTGACAGGACTGAACCAGAGGCGATGATGTAAACATATGTCATACTGGGCTTAAACATTTGGCTCATGAGCTGAAGATCAATTTATTTTGCTCCTTTTTTTGTTTTATTGTATGATGTGGCTCATAAACAAATAAATTATGGGGTTTAAGAATTAACAAACAACCTGATTTGTTAAAGCCTATCACTGCCTTTGTGGTCATCTGCAGAATCATTGGCTTTTACTTATTTTGCTTTGCTGTAAAGGTTTTACCTATTAGATTTTTGTCTTGTAAAAAGTTATAATAAAAAATGTAATTTGTTTGTGGCACTATATGACAATAAAATAGTTACGGTACTGTATATTTACATATCTTTGATGTTTTTTTATTCGGTACGTTATTTATAAAACGTTTGTTTTTTTTACATACAAAAGTGTAATGG
Organism: Argolebias nigripinnis; assembly: GCA_031763805.1. Lineage (NCBI taxonomy): Eukaryota > Metazoa > Chordata > Actinopteri > Cyprinodontiformes > Rivulidae > Argolebias > Argolebias nigripinnis. Next base: position 13,670,439 of record JARVJN010000002.1, read on the forward strand.
TAAATAAAACTGAGCCTTTTTTCATTCAACTTTTATTTATACACCATGGGGACTCATTTACAAGAGCTGTTTTTAAAGGGCTACAACTATCATTGGTAACTGAATCCTTTCTTTTATCAATCAAGAACTAGAGTAGAAGTGAATCAGATAAAACCTCTTCTTGCATTTTTTTTATTTTAGATTAAAATTAACTTATGATAAATTCTTTACATGAAACAAATATTTTCTTTACTCTACAGGTTAATCCCATTGAGTCTCGGGGACGCATTTACAAGAGACCTGACTATTTGCAGAGTGTTTGTAATCATTTGATAGTTTAAACTGCTAATTTGCTGTAGTCTGTGCAGCTTCCTTCTAAATAAAATATTTGTAATTATTCTTATTCTAATCATAGATAATGATGTGCCTTTAGTTCGGTGGGAAAACATGACCCGGAAGTTAAAAATAAGACCCGCCTTTCATTGATTGTCTTAGCCAATCATTCGCTCCAGTTAAACCTCCCAGCCAATCAGCTCTAGAGGTTTCCGCACATGCGTACAAACGAAGCATCGACGGCGGTGGTTGAACGTTCAGACGATTTGTCGTTGCTTTTACGTTATATGAACTTCAAGAATGCCGTATGCTAACCAGCCGACAGTTAAAATAACTGAGCTGACGGATGAAAATGTGAAATTTGTCATAGAAAACACAGATTTGGCGTAAGTATGTTTATTTTTCCTTTCAAATGTTAGCAGCCATTAGCATCAAAACACTGATCCGAGTAATAAACAAACCTGGCAATATTTTTTTTGGAATGAATGTAACTATTCTTTAAAAATACGTTAATATATACAGTATGTATCAGTTTAATATTGTGGGTATTAGACAAAACCTAAAGTGTGCGTGCTTTCCAACTATTTTAATGCATAGTAAAAAAAAAACATTTAAGTATATTTTTAAGCAAATTACTAATCTAATCTGAACTGTAATGTTTTATTTCTGGTTTAAAATATTGTATTTATGGAATGAAAGTTGTCAGTCAAGAACTAAAAAAAGACCATTTATTTTTATTTAATGATTGTCTACAATTTTGTTTCATAATGAGTGAATGAGTTTTACATTAATAATATTTTAATATTCTCATATGAGAAATCCAACATTCATAAATATTATTAACTGATTTATGGTCACAGTACTACCGGTAATATAACATTAATTGTTGAATTAACAACTTGATTATGAACTTAATTAAGAGTCTATTAACAATTTACCTGAAAGTTTCTACATTGCACATGAACCAGATATGACTTTTTATATTCGCATGCTCTGAACACATTAATTCATCATTAATAAACATATGTGGCATTAAGCTTTAAAATTCCTTATTTTATTTTATTTTAGGGTTGCAAACTCTCTCCGCCGTGTCTTCATGTCAGAGGTTCCCACAATAGGTAACTTTTTTTATTATAACGTTCATTATTTTTATAATTTCGTACATTGTAAGAGCTGAAAATGAACTTTTTTTACTTTGTTCTGTCACCGTTTTAATATTATGTTTCCAGACATGTTTGTGCTAAACATAAACAACAGCTCTGTAGTATTTATGTGTGAAATTTAACTTTTGTCAACAAGAAAGCGTGCATGAAAGAACCAAATTAATGTGGATTTTTTTTAATTTGATTTTGAGCTGAATAAAACAAAAATTGGGACTAGCTGCAGCTGCATCACTGGAACTAAATTTGTATCCAGTTTCACTAAATGAACTTGTATAAATACTGTAGCTTGTAAACTTTAAAGAAAATTGCATTGCCTGTCTTTCCAGCAATTGACTGGATCCAGATTGATGCCAATTCATCTGTACTGCATGATGAGTTCATCGCCCACAGAGTCGGTATGTAGCCCCATAACTCAGCCTGTTGGTTGCACAGTTTATGAATGAGCAGACAGACATGAAGAACAGATTTGTAACGTCTGTGTTTCTTGTGTTTTCAGGACTCATTCCCCTCACGAGCGACGACATCGTGGATAAAATGCAGTACTCCAGAGTAAGTGAACAGTTCCAGCAGAACCTGTTGGTGCTGCTTAAAGTGTTATAGCTCATGCCTTAAAAAAAAAGATTTATGCAGGTTAAAATGTTCAAACTGATCACAGGAGAGAATAAAAAGCTTCTACGTTTCTTATCTTTTCAGCTGTAGACAGTAACGTTAGTTTGATTCTGCTGATTGTTAACTTTGAACTGAAAGTGGTGCAGTGGAGGTTGTGTTGTTTCCTGCAGAATCTGTTATTTCGGAGCATGTTAACAGATATAAATCTTTTGTTTTTGGCGTAAACCATGCTGATTATTCACTGAGCTCTATAAAACCCTCATTAAAATGCTGGTTTTCAGAAATGAACGTTTTTTTTTAAATAGATTTTGTGGAATTTCTCTATTCTGATTGGCTCAGTGTGTTTACTAATCCTGAGAACTCACTGCTTACGGTATATTATAATCAAAATTACTTAAGTACAGTAGGTCAGTGTGAAACTGATAGGATGCATCATTGGTTTGTGAAAACCTGGACATTTATTTGATATCTGTGAGATGGTCAGTCATCCCCCAACCTTCTCATTGTCAGCTACTATATAATTACAGCTTTGATGTTAACTGTATATCTACTGACTTTTTTTGTTTTGCCAAAGCCTTTTTACATTTTTTTTTTTTATTTTTATTTTTTTTTAATATTTGTAGCCAGAACTGAGTGGAGAAGAGACATTTCTTGTTTACTGGAGCATCAATAGTAGTTAGGATCAGATATCTGTCAGATCTCCCACATGGCATGAGTAAATTAAAAAAAAAACTTTTTAATTTGACTGTTGGCTCCATAAAACATAAATTAATTGTATTTATTTCCCTTTTCCTAGGCTATACAGGTGTAGATTAGCCAAACTGTAACTTTTAATCTGTTGACCAAAAGGACAAATCAGGAATAATACCAAAAAAAAAATAATTAAGCAGCTGAAAATGTCATTTTTCTATTGTTGTCTAACTAATTTTGACCAACAGTCATTTCTGTTATCTAATCATTAAACATCTCTGTCATGATACTGAAAAGTTTCTACCCATTTTGTTTTGGTCTACAGTTGGGCACTGGGGAAAAAAGTATTTAATCATAAAACTTATCTAAAAAAAACCAAAAAAAAACATTTAAGCTGAAGTTTGAACTACGTTGTGCTTTAAGAAGCTTGGATGATCGTCCTCCAACTACATTCCTGATTTTAGCCCCACCCAGGCCAAACTGGACATACAACAGCATTTCTTTGCAGATATTTCAAAATAAAGCATTCACAGGACAAGATGAACAGCAGTGTGTTCTTATTGTGCATTCCTAAAGAGGACCTTTTCTTTTTTCTTTTTTAAATACATATTCCATTTTAATTTAGTTATTTAAAACAAAAACTGTGTGAATATGTGATAAACATATATGAGTGCAATAAATAACCACAGAAATTCGCTGCCAATGATCTAATCAAATTAGTATTAGCTGATTAGTGTTAGCTGTAGTTTATTTGTTAAAACTGGTTTGTCTCCTGCAGGACTGTACCTGTGAGGACTTCTGTCCTGAGTGTTCTGTGGAGCTGACGCTGGACGTCCGGTGCACCGAGGATCAGACGCGTCACGTCACATCTCGCGATCTGTTGTCCAACAACCCGAGAGTCATCCCGGTGAGTCTTTCCTCCCGTCACTGGAGTTACACCGTGGAGCAGAGGGGGATTCTGACGTCGTGTTGCCGTTTTCCAGGTGACATCCAGGAGTCGAGACAATGATCCAAACGACTACGTCGAGCAAGATGGTAAAATTCAAGAGCTGTTAGTCCTTTTCAGGTTCTTAATAAATAAAAAACAGTCAATAAATTGTATTCATCTTTGTTGCTGCGTCATTTCTCCAGACATTTTGCTGGTGAAGCTTCGTAAAGGCCAGGAGCTCCGGCTCAGAGCTTATGCAAAGAAAGGTTTTGGTAAAGAGCACGCCAAGTGGAACCCAACAGCGGGGGTGTCCTTCGAGTACGACCCAGACAACGCTCTGAGACACACAGTCTATCCACGACCTGAGGAATGGTACGTCTTTACTAAATTAAGATTAGCCGTGAAATAAGAACACTGAACGAGTGGATGGTGCTTATTTTGAAAACAAAACTATTTTTCTCAGGCCAAAGAGTGAATACACAGAGATCGAGGAAGATGAAGTTCAGGCCCCCTACGACCCAAATGGAAAACCAGAAAGGTGAGCAAACGATCCTCCATTATGAGATCATCAAGTGAATGCTGACTCGACAGTCAACGCTTCCGTCTTACTGTTTGTCTTTTTTTTTTTTTTCAGTATCTAATTATTTCAGCGTACTTTCAGCAGTTTTAACTAACCTTTGAACTTTTTAGAATATTTAATGTTAAACTTTTTGGTCCTATTAAAATGAATGGGGATTTTTAATTCAAACTACAGTAATTTTAGCATTTTAGGTGTTGTTTAGCTAATTTTATATATTGGATGCTGTTTTGCTGGTTTTCGTTTTTAACTGCCGTTTCATTGGCTTTAGCTCTTAGCTACGGTTTGGCTAATTTTAGATTCTGTTTTAAATTTGACGGTTCAGTCTCAGCGTCTGCAGCACGTTTCAGCAAAGCCATTTAGCACTCACCCTGTATTTTCAAAGAAAATATAAATTGTTTTATCAATGTGCCATAATTTGTTTCTATTTAACAATGTTTCTTTTTATCTTTTTTATGCTCTTTCAAGTAACATTAGGAGAGTTTAATGAGGTGCAGGTGTGTCACCGTGTGATTTCTGATAAACTCAGTAATGCTCAGTCTTTTTTTTTTTCTTCTTCTCACTTGCCCTCGACGAAGACGGACGCTTTTCTTCCCTGTCCTGTGTATCAGAGCCTCTCATTACACGTCTTCTGACTCGTAAATTATTATTAAGGATCTAGTCAGCTGGTCTCTCAACACAATTGGTTTAAAAAAATTGACCAAGAGACGGTGCTGGAGAGCCCTCGTGCCTTGGACGGACGCACTCAGCTGGGTATGTCATGGATTCCTGGGGACAGTGGAAGATAATGTGCCTGTCCGTACTGTCCATGGAGGATGTAGAAGACGTGTACATTATTATTGGATTTATGATAACAGGGTTTCTGCTCTTTGGAATCGGCGGATACCTAGATATCAACAGATTAGGAAGATAGCAGCAGTTTCAGCCATGGTAAATCTGCCAACCTTATGTGAAGGATTAATTTGTGCTTCGAGCGCACAGACTCATATGCTTTACGAGCTCAACCGCAAGCTGGACGAGATTTCTGAGAATCGTAGGCCACTTGCGGCTCCTGGAACTTGCCGGCATGAAGGATTCAACCTTGGAGAAGGTCAACAAAGCACGGACCATCAGAACTGAAGGCAGACAGAAATCAGTCTTCCTGCCCAAAACAATTGTTGTTTATCTGAATCTGGCCTCCCAACTTGGCCTTGGATAGGCTTATTCTGATTCTTAGTATTTAAAAAAAAAATATTATTATTGATCTTTTATTTACTTATCTAGTCATTGCTCTATGAAATATTGATTAAAACAGATTTATAAAGAAACAATGAAACCAAATTAGGTTTCAAATCTAATAGTAGGAGGTTTCTGAGGTCTCGGGCTGGTGAACAGTTTTCTCAGTTTGACAGAAACCTCAAAATCGTCTCATGTGAGATTTGTCCTGATCCAGGTTCTATTTCAACGTGGAGTCGTGCGGCTCTCTCCGACCGGAGACCATCGTCATGTCGGCGTTGGCGGTCCTCAAGAAGAAGCTGAGCGACCTGCAGACCCAGCTGAGCCACGAGATCCAGAGTGACGTCCTCACCATCAACTAACGGAACACAGCACAACTCTGTTGAGGAGACGTCAGTGGTCTCAGGCTCACTGTTCAGGTTGAGCTGCTCCCTCCCTCCCTGCTGGCTGCTCTCAGATCTGTTATCGTTATCCTCACCCACAGTTTTCAGTCTCATCACCAGAGCTGTTAAGTTATATCAGTGATAATTGCAACAAAAGCTGAAAATATTATGCAGGGTTACTGTTTCAGCAGGAGTCCCTGTAGCATTGATATCAAAATATTTTGTTGATGTTAAGTTCATACTTCACTGTTAAAAATATTTTCGTCTGTCCTTTTTTAATAAATCCTTTAGAAGTTTTTTGTGTGTGTGTTTTAATTTTTTTTTCAGCAGATTATGAGTCTAGTTGTTTTTTTCGTAATTTGCATGAACTGAACTAAGGGATTTTATTATGAAATGAAATGGGAAAATGTATTTAGTCTGAGCAGGCTTTAACTAATAGTCATATTACAGTATTTTCTGGTGTATAGGTCGCACCTGAGTATAAGTCGCACCATCCAATTATTGCCAAAGAATTGGGAAAA
>JARVJN010000002.1:13959801-13970448 GCA_031763805.1 Argolebias nigripinnis
CAACCAAGATACCCAAATATTTGTAGGAATCGACAAACTCAATAGGGACACCATTTGAGGTTAAAATTGAGAGAAGAACTGTTAGGACTGACTTCCTGTTTGAAAACAGCATCCCTTTGTTTTTCTCAGCGTTTAGGACAATTTTGAAATGGAACAAATCTGACTGGATGATGTCAAAAGCAGATTGCAAAAGCTAGAAAGCCTTAGCAACTGTTTTAGCTAGACAGTAAACAACTGTATAATCAACATAGAAATGTAAGGATGCATCAGGGATGATCTGACCTACATTACCTATGTATATTGTAAAGAGAGTGGTCCTAAGTCTGAGCCTTGTGGTACACCATTATTGACTGTTAAATAACTGGAGGAAGTATTGTGTACATATGTGCAACGGCATGGGATATGAGGCAACAACAAAAGATTGCCAAGCTGTAAATAATGTCATCATAGTCAATGGAGGGAAGGAAAGTCGCAGTTACAATGTGTTTCCTATCATTTCCTAGTGTTCATAGTTGGACAGGATCTATTTCTGAAAAAGAATCCCAATTTAACTTACAGTTTCTTTACCAAGTTTTCGATGTGGAACTTAAAAAACAGATGCGAATCGACTACAATACCCAAGTATTTGTAGGAATCGACAAACTCAATAGGAACACCATTCAAAGACTAAATCTGTGGAAGAACTGCTGGGACTGAATTCCTGTTTGAAAACAACATCCCTTTGGTTTTGTCTGTGTTTAGCACAAGTTTGAGACGGAACAAATCTGACTGGACGATGTCAACAACAGATTGCAAAAGTTGGAAAACCTTAGCAGCTGTCTTAGATTGACAATAAACAGCTGTATAATCAGCATAGAAATATAAGGATGCATCAGGGATGATATGGCCTGCCCTACATTATCTATGTAGATTGTGAAGAGGGTGGGTCCTAAGACTGAGCCTTGTGGTACACCATGTTAATAGTTACTGGAAGTGCTCACACACTAATGTGAAATAGTTATAATTTAGAGCAATTTGTGCAGAATTTCCTGATCGTGTGCTGCTCTGTGCAAAATAATATTTGTTCTACGGGTGCACTGTTACAAGGAAGTTGTTACGGAGAGGCAGGTCACCGACAAATGGGCAAACAGATGAGCCACATAGATTACAGACAAATGAGAGCATGGTGTAGCAGAAGCTGCAACTGCAAGGACAGCAAACAGACTACTGTAGTTGGCAGTTAAACACATCATTCATCAAAAGAGGGAATTCAGACCAAGGTGATAGTTATTGACAGCTTGTTCATATTTTATGCACAACAGACACACAGTCTGAACAAATGGGAGTAAAAACACCTTCTCTTCTGTGGCAACAATGTCTTTCAATGCATGAAACATATGAGAAAATAACGCCAACAGTGAGGTTAGGAGGTTTTAAAAATGAGGAACACATTTACCGTAATCTAACAGGCTACCTTAAACAAATTAATTCCTCTAACCAAACACTGCGAATAAAACCTACAAGATGGTGTTTTGAAATGTGCCCTTTTTATAAATTGATGTGAAATGATTTTTTATTATTATTATGTAAAACTCATCTACAATGTGTCTTGGGGCTAAGACCTTAGATCTGATCCGTAGGGTGATGTGCGTCGTGCATGCTTGGCATTCTGCCATGGCATTATCCGAAGCCATCCATTACCACCAAATCATTCGAGCTCCAGCAGGAGGTGGAGATGTTTGTGAGGCGAGTCAAAAGGTGAAACTGATTGATGGTGCAGCTTAAACAGATGAGAGAGGAGTGCATTGATAAAATGGGTTTTGTTGAGAAACATAAAATATGTATTTTACTTTTACATTTTCTGATGGCCCACAGACAAACCAGGAAGTTGGAAAAACCTGGTTTCAGTATTCGTTTCATTGAAGAGGTGGGGTCTATTTCCTGATACAGTACAGGTGCATCTAAAAAAATTTGAATATGGTGGAAAAGTTTATTTATTGATTTTTGTCAGTTATTTCAGAAATTGAAACGTACTGTACAGTATATAGATTAAATACACAGGGTGTTAAATATTTCAAGTCTTTGTTTTTTGTATTTTTCATGATTATGCTTTACAATTTTGAAAAAACAAAAGTCAGTGTCTCAGAAAATTAGAATATTGTAGAGGTTCAGCATTAAAAACTCCTGATGTTTTAATCATTTAACTAACTCCTAGACATGAGCTACAGATGTTTAATTCCACAAGTCCAGCCACTTCTGAACTAGAGACAACATCAGAAGCGTCTTACCTGCTGAGGAGACAAAGAACTGGACTGTTCCTCAAAGGTCCAATGCCCTCTTTTCAGATTAAAGTAAATTTTCAAATCATTTGTAAATCAAGGTCCCAGAATCTGGAGGAAGAGTGGAGAGGTCCAGAACTCATGTTACTCTAAGTCCAGAGTGAAGTTTCCACAGTCAGTGATGGTTTGGATCCATGTCCTCAGCTGGTGCTGGCCCATTGGGTTTAGTCCACAGTCAACGCAGCATCTACAGGACATTAGAGCTCTTCATGCTTCCTTCTGCTGATGAGCTTTATGAAGATGCTGATTTCATTTTCCAACAGGACTCGGCACCAGCCCACACTGCCAACGATACAAAAAACTGGCTGTGGAATATTCTAATTTTCCGAGACACTGATTTTTGGTTGTTCATCATTTGTACGCCCCATTCATCAAAATTACAAGAAATTAAGGCTTGAAATGTTTCACTGTCTTTTTCACAATATTCTAATTTTTGGAGATGTACCTGTAAATATTCACGTGACCTGCTGTGAGCATCCTGGTCATTTTAATTTTACAAGATCGTAGCTCAGGACAACAAAAGATTTCTAACCATTTCACGGGTCTCCTTGGTGAAGTTGAAGGTGTCTGGGAGGACATCAATGTTGGTGGCCCTCTCAAGTTTATCTCTGCGATCGGTGGAGATGTTGAATTGAATGTGGTCTCCCTCCAAAAGCGTCACCTTAGACTTTGTGTCCTTTTCTCCAAAAGGCAGTTCCTTATCTGTGAAACCAATCCTTGCACTGATTCGACCAGGCAGAGCATCATTCTGTAAATTGGAAAGGATTAGTGAAGGATGAAACAACGTTCATTGTCAATCAAGTATGTAATCTACTTGCCTGATTTTTTGAGGGAACTTTGGGAATAACTTTCACAACAGTGCCTTCAAACTGCTCAATGCTGATGTCTTCAAAAATGACAGTTCCCTGGTGGAGCAGCCTCACATCTGTAGCTACTTCCTTGCCCTAAAGAATGATCCAGTACAAACAGGCATTTTGTGACATATCAAGGTAGGTAACCGCTGAGTCACGATTGTAGAGAGCTGGAAAAGTTTGACATTTACATTTCTGTCTTTGATGGTAAACTCAACATCATCTCCAGCCTGAAGAGCTTCCAGATCACCCTTAAACTCACTGTAGTGAAAAAAGATCTCCTTCACCACATCTGCCCTCTCAATAAAACCAAAGGCCTCCTGGAAAAAAACAAGGTGCAACAGGACAAACAAGATTGTCAACCTGAAATTAATAAATTTAAACACATTTGTTTAAGGTTTTAAATGAAAATTTTGTTACTATACCTTTGTAGCACACACCACACCCTGGCACCTGGCCTGCTTCTTCTTTACTAGCTGTATATTGCGGGCACTCACGGCACCAGTACTGAAATACAAGCAAGACGTTATTGAACAATCAAGCACAAGTTGTCAAAGTCCCACATCCACCATTACAGTCCCAAGTGCCCTTAACGGGTATTCACTGTAGTAGAATACGATGGTTCCGGTTTTTCCAAATTCCGGCTAGGCAAGTGAAAAAAAAAAGTAGCATAACAAACCAGTTACGGAAACAGCCAACACACAGCTGATGATTGACAAAGGCTAATGACGTCAAGAAAGAGACGAGCCACAGGCTTGAGTGTCTTCCTCATGGAGGAGTATGCTAGTGAGGACAATTTCATTGGAAAAAGTTCAAGTGATTTAGAGGATATCTATGATGACTTTTCTGCAAGCAATGAAGAACCAAGTAGAACTGTTCAGTATGAAATATTGCTCAGCAAGGAGGGTCTGCTCCGTACACGTAGGTAAGGGGCAACTCCATGAAAAGCCTAATCCGTCCTGGACCTTCCCGGCTTGATAACACAGACTGGTGTGCTAGCATTTACAATAAAATAAAAATGTTAAAAATAATCTGATTTTAGGGAGCATTTGCTATTAAACCCTCTGGAGTCGATGGATGCACCAGCATCTTTTAAATCACTTGAGCAATTTCAGTTGCTGTAGTAGTAAACGCACAGGCACTCAGACTGCATCTTAATTCATGTCAAAAAGTAAAGATTAACCATACACCCTTTATTAATACAGTAGTGCCGAAAGGTCAAGTATAACCATAGTTATGATAAAGGATTCACGCCACATCTTTTTTTCTGAAAATCAGTCATATTTGAAACGCTGCAGCAAATAAAAACACCCCAATCCCCTCTCGACTATTACCTCTTCACCCACAACAAGTTAACACCCCGTCACCTCTTTTCCGAGTGAAGCCCGAAGTTATTTGGAAGAAGTAAAATACATGAAAGTTGTTGGAGTTTGGCGGGCGATAGCGACTCAGTGAGCGAGTGAAGAGGATGGAATCACGCAGTCACAATATTGTCAGACATAAGAGGTAAGCTCAAAGATAAAGACGGAGAAAAACAGTTTCTGATGACAGAGATTTCTACAGAACTGTGCTACACACCGACTCAGCGTTATGTTCTTGTCACGAGTATTCTTGCCAGAAATAATTGGTGTGCATTATAAATCTGTCTCGCATGAGCTGTGATGACGTCACAGCTCATATCAACCTCTCGGCGGTTTTCAATTACTGGCCGAAGCCAGTCTTTGAATCTGGCGTCCTCTAACCAGAGGTCTGAAAACTTACATTTCCCCGTGACTGTTCTGGAAGTTCTGACCGCCCTCGGAAGGCCGTAGGCGCGAACTACACTGACCGACGTCATTGATTTAGCTTAGGTCCTACTCGAACATAAAATTAGAAAAGATGAATTAACAGGAATTTTTTTTAGCCAATGAAAGGGGGAAATACTGTGTTGTTTTTTTTTTATGATACCTTGTCAGATAACGTTTATTACTATTTTATTTTATTTTTTTTACACATTTTCGAGCACTAGTGGCCTTTATTGGAGGAGGAGAGGGCGAAACGGGTAGAGAGGGGGGAGACACCACAGAAAGGAGCTCGTCGGGTCTGGGACGCGAACCCGCGACGCCTGTGGAGAGGCTCAGCCTCCAGCATATGTGCCGCCCGCTTATCCCCTGCACCAAAGCGGCGGCACACATATGATATTGTTTTTAAAAAGATAAAGTTCACAAGAGCTTATGAAGACTATAGTTTTTTTTTTATTTAAAAACAAAACAAAGACAAGAAATCGAACATGATGAGGGTCAGCAGTGAACCTCAACGACACAGCAATAAAACAGGAAGTATGCTTTGTTTTAAATTTGGTGTGGATGACTGAGCAGCTAAAGAAACAACCTGACTAGTTCAGAACGCAGAGGTCTAAACAAAGAAATGACGTTTTTTCCCCAGAATATAAATATTAGTTCATGTGTTCACACTGACTTTACTAAGAAGAGAAAGAAATGTTCATACATAAAACATTCATGAACAAAAACACGTAACAGCTGCCTCCTGTTTATTTCACTCTGAGCCTTTCAACATGCTTACGGGAAATATTTCGCCCAACGTCGAAGGTACTCCAAGTCATCTTCATCCTCGTCTTCCTTTATCTTAGCTTCATTAAAAAAAAGAAAAGAAAGTGAACAATTTGCATCAATCTACTTTTGCTCCTGTGAAAATGATCCAGGAAAGGCCAGATGTTCTTACCAGGGTGGGAGGGTGATGCAGTGGATAGGACTGGGTTAGAAAGGACACTGTCCTCTGTTCTGTCCTCCTCAACAAGACGTCCATCCTGTCTTTTCTCCAACCTTACCACAAAGAGGCAACACTTTATTAAAAGGCTCAAATGTTTTCCCAGCAGAAATGTAAACAATGCAAGATCATCTTCTGAACAGAAAATCATCATAAAACATCCAGAAGCAATAGCTTCCCTCATTTAACCACCAGTGTTGTTAATCGTGCTTACAAGGATTCGTTTGCCCATCGCCGAAGATACTCCAAGTCATCTTCATCGTCATCTTCCTCCAGCTTTGCTTTAGTGAGAGGAAAACATGAAAACATGAGCACGAATCCATTAACACTGCAGTGAAGGATGACCCAGTGGTGCTCAGAGGTTCCTACTGGGTGACGCAGTGGGCAACACTGGAGAAGAAAGGTCTCTGTCCTCTGCTCCGTCCTCCTCAAAGAGGTTCTCATCCAGACTGTTCTCCAACCTCTCCAGCTCTGCTAGCAGCTCATCCTGAAGGGAACAAACGCACACATCTGACCAAGAGCTGAACATAAAATGCAAACCTTTTAAGCTTTTAATGAAACAACTTTGTTGCATGTTCATTTTGATGTACCTCATCAAACTCCACGTTCTGGTCGATAAAAGAGTTGAGGTTGTCGGAGACGACGTCCTCTTCCTCTGCGATTTCCTTTATCAGGTCGTTCACTTTGTTGATCATTTCACTGCAACGTCCAGCACAACGTGACTGTGAATCTTTTTTGATGTAGCCGTTAGGACATTCAGCCACATCATGATCTCATTACAGTTAACTGGAAACAAATTCTGCACGCAATCGTTCAACATCCAAACATGTCGTTATTACATGTACCGGTAATCAATCCTTGACAATAATAAAAAAAAAATAATAAATCCAAAAGTTTTCTTTTCATTCATGACATTTTAAACATCTTTTTTTGCTGTTCTTGGTATTTTTCAAATACTTGTAGTGTATCATAACACGTTAAAAAAAAATTGTGTCTGTGGATCAATTTTTGGTTGCTAGTTACTGAAGATGTGTTTTATTCGGATTCAATCCTATTTTCATAGACTGATTTTCCTGTGCTGGTATTTTTCTCCCTACGTGTGGTGGTGAGCAGATCTCATGGCGTCCACAGCAAAGTCGACGTGGTTCAGACGTTTCTCGCACCACTGCTTTCTTTTTAGTGCCTGAAGAGCGGCTGTGAAGATAGCACATTGGGACAAAATGTACAAAAAACAAACCGTTACCGGCTTTATATATGATCCCAGCCAAACAATAAACTGCTAACTTAACTTAAAGGTACTCATTGCAAAGTATGTAATTGTACATAAAAAGTAGAGGTGAGTGTATCTAAACATTTATAATATCAATACCAAAGTTGATATTGGTTGACATCATAAGTATAATCATACTGATACTCAAATTTCAGTTTCTATGAAGGGAAAAGGGAACATTTTTATTTAATTATTGTGTTGCATTAAGTGTTTCATTTACCTTGCCCAAGTTCTGTCCTGGGATTGAACTATTAATATTCCAAATGAAAAAGAAAAATCTAATAAACAATTGCAAGTCATGAAAATCTATTCAGGTTTTAACGTCTTAAGTATTTAAAAGTATCTGTATCGGCAATATAGGCCTTGTAATTACTTGTACTTAGTGATTGGATGGATACCGAATTTTGCAGTATCGCCCACCTCTAATAAAAAAAGGTTATTCGGAATTAAAACTAAATTATACCGTTCGAAAGAGTTTACTCCAGTGGTCTTCCAAATATTTTGAATGTAATTTGAAATGCGGATCCACACTTGCTGTTAACAAAGCACTTAGCAGAGCATGCCAAAAACCATGGGGGATCTTGAGCCACATGACTAACATACCTTTCTGTCTAAAGAATAAGGGGCCGCGCTCTTAGGAGCAGCAGCAACGTGCACTCCGCCCATCTTTCGGACGACTGTACGAACATTATCTCACTATACTGTACTATGGTGCAATAAAAATAAAGCTTATTCTGATTCTGTACATCAGACTGTTTGGTCTGTGTAGGTCATAGTTATATAAAACCATGTTGTAGGTACACAAATATGGCTGGTAAGTTTAACATTTGGCCTATTTATAGTCACTTCAGGGAAACAAACATGCTTGTTTACCCATCTATGAAAACTGTTTCTAAAACTAAGGCCTCATGGGTCATTTTCACGCTAGGGCAGCAGGAGGGTTAAGGATTGATATAAGAAAAATATTATGCTCTTTTTCTTTCTTACTTTATGCTATTGTTTTTTTTGGGGGGGGTCTGGTCTCCATGACATTAAAATAAACTTTCCCTAAAAGTTAAAAACTAAATTGGCATCTTTAAACTAAAGGTTTAAACATTTTGTGCTGTTTGATGCTAAGATAATATTAATTAAAGTGGGAGAACGGTTACAGTTTCACATTTTACTTAGTACTCATGTTTAACTCATCCATCTTAAAATATTTTTACTTAAGTGAGATCAAATATTATCCATTACCATAAGTTTTATTACAGCTTTTTTTGGCCATTTGTTTGTTTACATTTAAAATTCAGTGTTGCTATAAAGTTAGCTAGCACGCTAATAAATTAGCTTATATGCTAACTAGCTACACTAGCTAACAATTTAAACATTACATTTTAAAACATAGCTAGACTATTAATTGAAGATATATATATACATTTTTTTTCTGAATGTGATTTTACCTCTTCTGTTTTTTCTGCAGTTTTTCTTGGCGCACAGAAGTTCAAGGTCGATCCTCTTCTTCAGAAATTCTGTCTCACTGACCAACAACTCTTCTCTTTCTGGAAGCTTGTCGATCTTTCCTTCTTGTCTCATCTTTCTCACTTTTTCTCCGCTGCTTAATACCTTGACAAACAAAGACATACTTGTGAAAATGGTTAAAAAGCAAGTTGTCCACTTGTTCAGGCAGCAAATATCCACTGACCAAAAACGCATCTACTGTTTCAAAAGAAAACATTCCATTTAACAGCGCCGTTATAAACAGGTAAATTATTAATGTTGTCTTATAAATGACAGATAATATATATGAATGGAGTTTAATGAGAAATGTATGAGAACTAGAAAATTGAATGAAAAAAGGAGCAGATATACTGTAATAAGATTTTTCTTCATCTGCTACCTTTCATTTTATATTTTGTTTCTTTTCATTTCATATATGTAAATTGTTTTGTATTTTAAATTAAATAAATAAAAAATAAAATAATAATTAGTTTATAACACCTTCTTTTGGCCACATACTTCCTTTGACTGACTAGCAGCGCTTGAAAGGTGACAGTAGGTGGCAGTAAAGACATCAACTACAATTTCAAGGACAGAGGAAGAAGGCCATTTCTGATCACGTGACACCTATTAAACCAGGAAGAAGTATATTTCAACCAAAACAATTCTAGACTAGTTTTGTGAAAAGCCGGATATCACATTCTCCGTGACTGACAGCCTACATATTTGTGTCGACATGGATGGTATGTCGCTTTTAACAGCTAAATACTCTACCCGGATAGAATGTGTCTCTTTTAAAAAAATTGTATGAATTAATGCTGGTAGTTAGCGTTAGCACGTTAGCTTGAGTGTGAGCCGGGCTAGCTGTAACTGTCAAACCTTCTAGTTTCAGTCTGTTTTTTTACGTTACATGAGGTTTGCAGATTTATTATTAAAGTGCCTTTTGATTTACATTATTGTCGTTACGCTCTCTGACCCTGAATCAGTCTATTTTTTAAAATATTAATTCGCTTAGTTTCAGAAAATGGTCTTTTAATGATATATGGATTCTTCCTGAAGTTTTCCTCAGCACGAAGCTGTTGGCGTTACTTAAAGTAAAATAAAATATACCTCAATTATTTATTTGTTTGTCTATTTACAAACTCTGTTCAGACCGGTACATTATTTATTTCTTACCAAACTTTGTTCTAAAGGTAGATTTTAAAACACATTCACTACGAGACTGCATGAAGCAAGCAGAACATACAAATTAATATGTACAGAATTGTTAAAATGTAACTAAATAAATAAAAATTGATCAGTTTAAATTGCACGGATTGTCTCAAAAGTTTGTGTAAGCCATTTGTTTGTTTTTTTGTTTTTAACAGTAAAGCAGGATTTAACAATAAAACAGTACTCCACACTTAATGAACCTGGGACTTCAGACAAATTACAGTTTCAGACAGGGTGAAATTAGATTTATTTTTCTCCACATATTAGCATCTGTATACTTGTCAAAACAGAAGGATAGTTCAACATATATATTGTCTCACTTTTCTAATCAATGTTTTCAAAATAGTATATTCTTATTGGCTATTTTTGCAGAAATTTACACTGTCATGTCATGGTATAAAAATGCACAGACAAATAAAATCTGTTGTTGTCTATAAAAATACCACTCTAATTCTTGGTCTAATTTTTTTCCACAGAAACACTTTTCCAGCTTAAGGTATGTTTATAAGAGCAACTTAATCCACATCAGTTGAACTGGTAAAGGTGAATTACTAAAAATATGTTGATACTTTTTATTTTGCGGATCACAGTTTACCTCTAAACAACTTGAGAGGCTGGCTAAGAAGGCAGAGAAGGAGTCAGAAAAGGAGCAGGCCAAGGTTAAGAAGGTGAGCAAGATACCCTGATGCATGCTCAACAATCCAGGTAGAAAAATCTAAAAAAGCTAAGTCTGGTCCTCTGGACATTCAAAAAA
>JARVJN010000002.1:13972629-13983435 GCA_031763805.1 Argolebias nigripinnis
CGCCCCTTCTGTTCTCTGATTGGTCCGGTCAAAAATCGGCCGGAGGAATCCTTGTCTATGGGAGCGGTCCCAGACTGTGCAGTGAAGGGAAATGAGAATTGAGCGGAGCTGTGCAGGAAGGCGAGGGCCAGGCTACAGGCCAGCCCACTCAACGAGGTGTCCACTAAAACTGACTCACCAGTTCTCAGTTGTGAACGATCTGGCAGATGACAATAGCCAATCAGTGATGGAGAAAGATCAGAGGAGCTTTGCTAGGAAAAAATGATGAATGACTGTTTGAAATATGTTTAATAGTTTAACTCAGAAACTGCAGATCTGACTCCAAATCCCCCCAAATTATCTCCACCTGCCCAAAGCAATTTTTACCCACAAAATCAGAATGAAAACCGCCCAATTGGCAGTAAACCGCCCAATCTGGCAACACTGAGCCTGTGTCATGTCAAGGGGCCTCCCTCCCATTTTTCTTAAAGAGACATGCTGATCGCTCCCTCGCTATCCATCCTTCGGTTCAGTCTTATACTGTCGTCAAGTGGTCAAAAAAAGGTATTACACACAAAAATTAACCAACATTTCTTTGTAAATTTAACAATTCCTAATGTCAAATTTCAAACCATTTATATCGTCTCCTGATGCATGCTCAATTGCTCATCAATCAATACAGGTAGCCCCCGACTTACGAGCAAGTTCCGTACCCACGGGATGTCCGTAAGTCAAAAATCTGTATGTAGGATCACATACTAAAAAAATAAAATAAAAAATAAATGTTTTTTTAATTATTTTTTTTAAATAAATGAATACATGTACAGTACTGTACAGTTACCAAGCACTTAGTCTATCCTAACACAGTTTTTAAAGATGGAGTGAGTTGAATTGTCTCCCTTTCACATAAAGGGAGCTAGCTCCCTTTATGTGAATGGAGCCTACTAGGGAGGAGGGAGACAATTCAACTCACTCCTTAACTGTGTTAGGATAGGCTAAGTGCTTGGTAACTGTACAGTATTGTACATTTATTTATTTTTAATTTTTTTAAAAACTTTTTTTAAATGAGATGCGCATTTGTAAGTCTGAAACGTCGTAAGTCGAGGACTACCTGTACTAGTTTAGATCAAACTATCAGGCTGGGTCTGCAAATTACTTTACAATTGAGCAGTACTGTGTAGGAAAAACGCAGCAGAAGCACACGTAAAACAGAACAGCAGCAGCGCGTACTAAACATGTTCAGACGATGTGTAATCATCTTTGTCCTGCTTTTCAAACTCTGGTGTGCTGACGTGTGTAACCTGAGCCTGTAGTTTGTGGTTAGGAGTGAGATCAGGCAATTATCATGTTGTACCGGCTCTTACTGAATGCCACTGTTGTGGTTGCAAAGCCATTAATTACAGGGTGGATAGAGTATGTTTAACTCAAACAAAGACCAGAGGAAGATTCTCACGTGGAAATGGATACGAGTCTTAACAATCAAATGATTTGTTCTCGGCTCTACAGCTTTATTCATACATCAGCTGGTTCAGAAAGTAGACATTAGGTTGTTGTGTTTGTTAAACATATTAAATATTTTAAAATTTTCCATTGGTAAAAATAAGATTTTTGTTATTTCTAACACTTTATTCCCCATGTGGCTGATTGAAGTCTGTTTCTTATGTGACGATTCAGTGAAGAAAGAGATCAACAAAACTCTGCTTCTTTGCAACCATCTTGTAGCTTATTTCAGCATGAATCATTTTAAACCTATTTATTCTCAGTCTGATGGACATTATGCTTGTTTTCTACATTTGTACTGCTTAGAAATTTGAAAAAATAAATAAAGCAACAATAATAACCATAATAGCATTCTTCATATTAGGATGATTAAAATAAAATGCAGTATTCGTCACTTTATCCCACTTGGTTGTTCTTTGTACTGTATTTTCCACCGTACACGTCACACTGCCCTATAAATCGTATCTGTCCAAATATGTCTAATAAAGTGGGAAAATCCATAAATGTGCCTCTTAGCCGTATATGTCGTATACGTTGTATACATCGCATCTATTATGCGTTACCACTGACAACCTGGAAACTTGGGCCGGTGTTAAATCGATTGGCTGCCAAATGGCGGAAGCGTGCACGGGAGGACTTTACTGAGAAATTAACTAGATTAACACTTAAAAACAATTATTTGTTTGCTCAAAATTATAGCAAAAGTGATCTCAGTCTAACTTTTGCTTAATAAATGCACTTTTGTTTTTTGAATGTCCAGAGGACCAGACTTAGCTTTTTTTAGACAGTTCTCATTTACATTGAAATGGCAGCACAGACCAGTTCTTCCTCGAATGGTTCATAAATGACAGGTGACGTGTGCACATCCTGCTCATGTGTCAACTTTGAGCGGAAACCAAAAGAGGTGGGGCAGAACTCAGCTGGGCTGAAACTGAAAGCGAGCTCGATGTGTGTCGAACATCTCCTTTGTGTCGTTTACTAAAATGAAACGTGGTTAACTATTTTTTAAACTCACTACAAAAGCTGCTGTGTGTCATCATCATTTCTCCACTAATACATCTATTATTTGTTTTTAATCGGGCTCACAGGCAGTCCCACATTGATATTACCAGTTTATCAGAACCCCCCGCACAGCGAGAGGGAGAGAGAGACAGAGCACTCAGCCTTTCGACTCATATTTCTGTATTATTAAACACTATTAACAATTTTTTTTAAACGGTAGATTAAACCAAAGATGTGTGTCTCTTTTTAACTTTATTTGATTTTCCCCCAAACTCACCAAGTTCTTTCTGTGAAATAAATTACTTTATATACTGTATATTAACATTTTGTAATGAAAGGTGCAGGTCTTAAAAATTGTAAATGTAAAGCTAATTTTTATTTTAACATTATTTCAATCATTTTTGTTCTACTTCTATTAGACAGAAAAATCTATTAATGATTAAATCTTGTTTTGTAAATGTATTTCTTCTATCTGACACCATTTTGCAAATTAAAATTTACCAACATTTATTAGAGTATTCAAGTACTTCTAAAATAACTTTAAATAATTTGTCTGTAGTCTGTGGTATTTTTGCTCAGCCTCTAACAGACAGGTGCTGTTTGAAGCAGACAAATAAAACTCTTCCTCCTTCTCCTCTTCCTCCTGCAGGCTGGCTGCTCTGCGAAACTGAACAACGCTGCAGAAGAGACGCCGAGCGAGCTGACAGCTGCATGGAAGCAAATGAGTTTGTAAGCTAGGCCTCGACAGGAACTATTTGTGTTTCAATTGAACTGTTCCTCCTGGAAGGACTTAATGAGTAAATTGATTATCTGCCCCCACTGGCCCATAAATAAACACACACAGCAGCTAGAAATAGCATCTGAGAGAACACAAGCGTCTCTTGGGTTCACCTTCCTGTTTCAGTTGATCTCAAGACCACGTTTTCCTTTTTTTTAATTCTTCTCTCCAACCACCGGCTTTTGGGTGTAAAACAAACATTTTGTAAATTATCTTATAAGTTTTATTGACCAGTTAAACTGTTCATAAGATAACTGGGGGATCTTAGACTCACATGGTGAATGGTGATTTCTGAGTGTGTGTGTGTGTGTGTGTGTGTGTGTGGGGGGGTCTGTTTTAAGTAATAAAATAAAAACCATCCATTTGGACTAGGGATGAATGATATTGGATTTTTGGCCGATATGTTAAAAGTTATTTGGCCAATAACCAATACCAATATTTTTTCCCCTAGACCTACCGTACTTACAGAGACTACATAGCTTTCTCTGCTGTGGAATTAAAATACTACATTATTCTGCATGGTCTTTATCAATTTGACCTGCTACCAGATGCAGATGCCCAAAAGGGGCTGAAAATAATGTAACACTTCAACTTGGATTATGTTTAACGTCAAATTTATTCATGACATTTACTCTCTAACACAATGACAACGCTTGCACAGTGCAAATTTGTAAATTGTCACAAATCTAAACTCAACCTGTTCACAAGCGACAAGTTAAAAGCACACAAGTAGTCGCGCATTAATAGATATATTTGACAGTCTCTTAAATTAAAAAATTAACTTAAAACCGATGCCTTTTGTATCGGTGAGGTTTTTTGATGAAATGGCCGAGGTCCAATATTTAATTTTATCGCTAATATCGGCTGATGCCATGCCGATAAGATCGTGCTTCCCTAATTTGGACGGTTTTGCTGACAGGAAGGAGACAAATTTAACAGTAAGATATCCTTTAAACTAGATGATTGAGACTAACTAATTTTTCAACTGACTCATCTGTAAGCAACAAAAGACAATCCCTGTTTTACCGTGGGTGATGTTTGCCTTCTTTGTTTGTTTTAGATTCGTTTTGCTTGTATTCATGTTTTGAATGCCTTATTTGGGACGCGGGTGCTTGTATAGGTGCTTCTTCCTCCAGTGCCTATAGGACAGGAAGTGTAGAGGTTGAAAATGAAGATTTTTGTTTTGTTCTACATGTCCAGCCTGCGTTGCTTCAGTCCTTTTTTTTTTTTTTTTGCCATCTTCCTGACTGTGATGAGCACGAGCTCGGATGCCTTTAGCTGTCACAGAAGGATGGTTTTATTATCTGTAGATCTCTTTTTTTATGGTTAGGGGTTAGATTTAAGCCACGCTGACGTCTCTTTCAGATATTTTTGAATGTTTCTTTCTCTGAGTAACTGAGTCGTCTCCGCTCGTTCCATTTGGAATCGTTCTGGGATCTAAATCACATCAGAATGTGCTGCACACGCTGGATCCTGATTTGATGTGTCCTAATCCTGAACATGCAGATGTGATGATGGGCTGCATCAAAACAGAGAAATTAAATTTGCGCTGGATTTTAAAAGATGACTGCTTCTTTACTTATTGGTTTAATAAACTCTAAATGAAGTTTCTTATTAAATGATTTGGTGGTTTTCTGGCTTCTTTGATTGTAGTCATCAGTTTGTTGTAGACAAGCAGGCAGGGAGAAACTATCAACTAGGACCGAGCAACAATAAGGTTTCCAGCTTCTTATCCATTTTAACTCTGGGAGGTTTATCTTCAACTTCTGCCAAGTTTTCAGCACTTTTATTTTGTATATTTATCTTGTGAAATTTGAAAATAAACGTCTGCCCTCTATTCTTTTTCATCTGATGTACATGGTTTGTGGTTTGTTTAACCAGAGCAGCTGCACATGGTACCAAAGGCAAACAGGTGATAACACCTTCTTAAAAAAAAAAAAAAACTTTTTGAGGAACTTATAAAAATATTTTTTCTTAAGGATGTGTCTATTTGTGCACCAATTCCAACAAATGCTAGCAGTTTACTTAACATTTGCTCAGCCAACAACATTTTGAATCAAGTCGAGCAGTTAAAAAGTATACCGTATATTTTATTAGAGATGCAAAAGGTTGTCAGTTGATTTGATGCACATTTAAACTGTAAATCACTGTTGCATGGTTGAATATTATAATATGACCAGGAAAGTTTCTCAGAATAAACCTCTCACTTAAAGTGATGCTTGTTTTTCTTTCTAATCAGCGAGTTTGTTGAGAAATAGCAAGAAAAGGTACCAGAACTTAAATTTGAACTGGCAGCAGCTTTGTTTTATTAAAACAAAATGAAATTCCTGCAGATAAAAATATTTTGCCACTAGTCTCTCATACACACAATAAAAGTTAATATCTACACCAAAGCTGCACAATACTTGGAATATTGCAAAAAAAAAAAAAAAAAAAACTTTGAGTCAACACTTTCATCAATCTTCTTGTTCTGTCATCAACATTGTCACATCGCTCTCTGCGGGTTTTACCTGTTTGACCACTGTCGTTTTATTCAGCTGTGAGCTTCTAAGCCTGGGCAGGTTTACCTGGTTGACACATTTATTAGTGACATGTTTGCATCTGCAACTCATTGCAATATTTTGTGATATTGATATTGCACAAATTTATACTCATAGAACTTTTTGAGGAGCTTTGCAGTTCACACATTACTGAAGCAAATGTTGCAAGCAGACGTTAAAAGGTTTGACCCCTTTTATTTATTTACCGGTATTTGTTTTACATGAAGTTGAAGTTTTAAAGCGATTTTACAAACTTTAAATAATTTTACAAACTTTAAATCATTTTACAAACTTTAAATCATAAGACTAGGGTTGCACGATATTGTAGTTTTGGCCGTTATTCAATATGTCGATATGTTAAAACTTATTTGGCCGATAAACAATACCAATACTGATATTTTCCCCCTTTGACCTACAGAGACCACAAAGCTTTCTCTGCTGTGGGATTATTATTCTGCATGGTCTTTGTCAATTTGGCCTGCTAACAAATGCGGATGCCAAAAAGGGGGCTGAAAATGATTAAATATAACACAAACACACACACACATCTATATACAGTATATATATATAAACATGTGCCTTTTACTGTATATCGTTGAGCTATTTTGATGGAATGGCTGATGTTCGATATTTAACTATCGCTAATATCGGCCGATACCATGCCAATAATATTGTGCATCCCTACATAAGACAGCATAAAATTCAAATTGCTAATTGTTTTAATGAGACAATTTAGCTTCAGTTTTCTTCTGCAGGCGGTATTTTTCACATCCAGGCTGCTTTTATTGCTGCCAGGAGAACCTTCGTGCGGCCTAACGCTAATTTGTCGTTTCAGGCTGATGCGCTGGGATTAGTCATCATGGTTGCTTGTGATATGTTTTGCGAAAGAGGAGCAGATCATACCATTTGTGTTTTATGAATATTCACATGGGTTTGCATTGCAAATGAGTAAACGGTTGAAACAGCAGCACAAACGGCAAATATTCCTGTAGCGTTTTCAGTAAAGACACCAAAGGTGAAGCAAAGATAATAATCCCCCTCCCCTTTCATTTCTAGTTTATGCCTCTGTCCTGATTGTGAAACAAGTCAGGTAAATGATCTTCCCATGTGTAAGTAATGAGACCGCCCGTGGAGCAGAGCTGCACTAATGTGCGTGCCTGGCAGCCTCACAACAAGCTGGCTGTGCCTCCCTGAAATGTCAGAGCAGAGGCCAGAGTGTTCACAACCAGCAGGACGCTTTGGTGCACGCTGAGTTTCTCACCGAGGACTCCCCCGCCTTTTCTTTTTCTGTTAGCACCGACTTAGCCGTGGTGACAGAAGGAGGACACACAACTCATGGAAGCACAATGGATGACGTACAATGACGTAGAATGGATTTAACCACAGTGTGCAAGATAAGCTGCCAGTGACCTCCCCCACCCCACAGCTGGGGGGTAAAGCTCCATGTTATGAAATAGCAACAAAAAATATTTATATTTTAAATCTGTGAGTGATTCCCAGCAGGAGCAGCATACTATTAAAAATAAAAAGGTTTGCAGATTTTTTGAATGACAGTTTCCTTTTAGTGCAGAGTGTCAGCTTTCAGAGTTGTGTGTTTGCGTTCAACAAATCTACACTGTGTATTGGTAACAGGAAACCGCTCAGGGAGTGTGGTGGACATAATAGAGACGTGTCAGAAGACTCTCCGGGGATTAAAGGTCAGGGAACGGAAACCGAGAGTGACACTGAAGATTAAATGGGTAATGGAGAGGAGCAACACGTTTTCCATATTTACAAGCAGCAATGGCAAAACGACGAGCTAAAGTGGGACACTGGACTTTAGAGAATTTATTGCAACAGCGTTGCTCTTGCTAAACGTTAAGGTAACAAAAGGCTAAAAGATGTTGCAACGTAAATGTAGCCAAATACCTCTGTGGAAAAGTTAAACGTAAAGAACCATAGCCATTTTGGTCAATCTGCAAAAGTTATGCAAGATCTCTTATGTGCTTGTTCTCAGAATATGTGGAATGACTCTCAGCTACTACCACACCAAACTTTTGAATGAGTTATAGCCACTTTTGTGCTAGCTAATTAATTAGCTGGAGTAGAAATATTTAATTGAAATGCTTCCAAAAGTCAAGTTGGCCATCAAGGTAAACCCAGTGATTACTTTTCTGAAAATATCATTAAAATCTGGTAGTAGTTTTTAAGATATTTTGCTAACAGACGAACAAAATTGACTACAGATCTTGCACAACTTGTCAGTGCTCAGAATTTGTGTTGGGAGTCCATTTCAGCAACAACCACAGTCAACTTTATGATAATATCTGTAAAAGTAAATTGAAGGTTCTTTATTGTCATTCGCTCATGAAGTGGAATGAAATTGTGTACTCAAAGTCCCAGTTAACACCCCAAAATAGCAAAAATATAAAGTATAAAAAGAAACTGTATATAAGGCTCTAAGACATACACTAAACACTAATAATGTACAATACTGGAATATGGTATATTAAACAGCATCCCAACTGAGTCAGAACTATAAGTTTGTGTCGTTTAAGGTTATTTGGCTCTGTCATCCATCTTGAATCAGTTTGACTATAAAGGTTAATCTTCAAATTGTGTTTATTTGTCAAATGCAAGGTTAACACAGGGTTAACATTACAATGAAATGCTTAGGATGAGAAGATCCAATATGATTTGCTAAAAAAATAAAGAACAAACCAACAAGAAATACCAAAAGCATGCAATGAGGGTACACAAAAAAATACCAAAAGTTAAAAAATTATATTTACAATAGTCCTAAAGGGAGATATTGAACAAAAACATGCTAGAATATGATGGTGCAGCAGGATGAATTTGAATGAACAATTATTTCAAGGTAGTAATATAAGCTCAAATTAGTTGCAGGTGATCACAGTGTATAGTAGTTAAAACTCGTCCACACACAAATAAATACACACAGGCAAAAACATAATTGTTCGCGTTTGCTTAACAAACAAAAGCTGGTTGTGCAAGTGAATCAGCTGCTTCAAATTTTTAAAATCTTTAATAGCTTATAACAGAATTTAACATTTTGTGTTGAAACGTCTTTTCACCTATTTTTCCTCAGTAAAATAAACTCCCCCCATGTTTGATTTTCATGGGTAATCTCGGGCTGCCCCCACCCCAGCCCCAGTGGGGGGGGCCAAACCTCGGTGTTTCCCTCTGCCGTGCTCGCCCCGGCGCCGGGGGCGAGCTGACTCTGAGTGGACAAGCTGCGTCAAGGTAGTCATGGTTACCGAAAGAATCAGGAAGTGAAGGAGTTTTCTCCTGCGAAAATAAGAGTATGTAAATTCAGCTCACATTCGTTATGTAAATTCAGCTCACATTCGTTATGTAAATTCAGCTCACATTCGTTATGTAAATTCAGCTCACATTCGTTAGAGCTTTAAATATACAGGCAAATGAGCTTAATTAAAGTAAATTATTTAACTTCTGCCCAAATCAGTAAGTGAACTTTGAGGCTGTCTCCAAAATAGTCAAATCAACACCACATTCACAGCCAGGTCAAACTAAATGAACAACATGTAGAGATACAGTATTGATAAATGTTCTACTTTAATGATTGCAGGTCTAAAGTTCTCAGTTTAGATTATATATCCTCATGCAGAGTGTACAGACCAATAGGCTACAGTTTAAAATATCCACACCCCAACTAAAGTTAATAACTTTTATTCAGTGTTGAAATGTTTTTATTTTCCAATTGTGTTTATAAACACAATTAAAAAATAACAAAATTGACAAAATACGGAAATTGTAAATTATTTAATTTAGTCAGAAACAGAGAAAGCTCCTCCAAGGCTGACTCTAAAATGATCCATTCATCATCACATGTCGAGCGTTTGGTCCAGTGTTTTGGGGCGGCTGTGGCTGAGTGGCTAGAGCAGTCATCCTCCAATGCAAGAGTTGGGGGTTCAATTCCACCAGCAGACACATACTCAAGTGTTCCTGGGCAAGACACTGAACTTCCATTGCCTCCGATGTGTGTCCTATCAGCGTATGAATGTGATGAGCACAGATTTAGTCTTCATACAGAAATAGTAGAGTGTTGTATGAATGGGTAAATGAGGGCACAGGTTGTAGTGTAAAGCACTTTGACCTTGATAAGATAGGAAGGCACTATATAAGTACAGTCCATTTGGTGAGCATAGCTGCCTTCCAAGCAGTTGACCCGGGTTCGATTCCCGGCCAACGCAAGTTTTTTTAAATAGTTGTGAAATAATTCCCTGCCAACGCAAGTTCTTTTTAATAGTTGTGAAATAATTCCCGGCCAACGCAAGTTCCTTTTAATAGTTGTGAAATAATTCAAGAAGAAAAAAAAAAACTCCGCTACCATCAGAAGTAAAATATTTTTTGTCACAGAAAAAAAAAAAAAAAGTTCTGCTACAGCCACACTTAACCAAACAGTTGGTCCCAGATGTTCTTCCTAAGATTTTATCCTGGAATGGTGTCCCTGTTGAGTTTGTGGATTCCTATAAATATTTGAGTATCGTGGTCGACCCACATCTCTCTTTTAAGCTCCATGTGGAAAACTTGTTAAGGAGACTGAAAGTTAAACTGGGTTTCTTTTCAGAAATAGATCCTGTTTAACTCTGAATGCTAGTGTAGCCGGGTGTGGAAAAATCGAGCCCACTACTTAAAAAAAGCAAACATGGGAAAATATTTTAAAGATGGTGGTTTATACAAACAATTGACTTTGTATGTTTACATGCTGTCTTAAAAATAAACTGGCTGAAATCTTTTTTTAATGAATGGAAATAGTATTTGGTATTGTCTTCCCAAAGGTTTGTTTAAAAAAAATTGGTGGTATAGACTTTGTTCTCAAATGTGACTGTTACTCCTCTCGAGTTCATTCATGGATCAACGTCGTTCTTGGGTTTTAACAGACATTTATTGTAGACAACTTAACTTAATGCCCCATAAATGCCGTCAGAACTAAGAAAGAAACACAGACCTAAATTAGTTCACGGCAAATAAAGATTTACAGAA
>JARVJN010000002.1:14213179-14225125 GCA_031763805.1 Argolebias nigripinnis
GCCCACAACCAAACCCAGGAGGTAAACCCATTCATTCTGGGGTGGAGAGCAGTAGACATCCAAGATTCGGCCCACCCAGAATTTGGTCCACCAGAATGGACTTGGAACATTCCAAGTCCATTCTCATGCCAAGTGGGAACAAATACCGATTTGGAAACTGACAGCTGAACTAGGTCTTCCTTTTTGATTGTCAGCAAAACATGCAATAATACCTTCATCACTGCTGTGATTTATCTGAAAATCCTCGACCTGCTCCATTCCGACTGCCTGAGACTGTAAGATAGTGTCTCACTGGGCTATGACTGTTGGTGACCAGCACTGGCAAGACAATCTTCATAGTGTCTCAAAATGTTCACGTTTGTTGCAGACTACCCCAGCCCGCCTCATGAGCACCACATCTGTATTTTGACCCGTCCACACAAGCTCCAAACATTTTAGGCTAATGTCCAGGTGTAATATCCAAGCTGATCATTGATCATTATTGAGAAGCTGGTCTGAATCTAACTTAAATCTAACAAATTAGGAAACTTAAAGGACTATTCTGAACAGTGACACATTTTAACGCCTCTGTGAATGAGCAGCGTGCACCTTTATTGTGTTGCTGCTGTGGTTTGTTTCTTTAACAGGTTGTGCACTGAGTGAGAGGAGAAAAAAAGTCCTTTTGTCACATAAAGGTTTCATTTAGCCAGTTAAATCAAAAATCACACTTCAGCTGTTCCGTTCAACTTTAGCGTGAAAGTTTGTAATTAGCTTCAGCTAAACAGCCTTCAGTCACAATGGAGCAAAGAATAAATTGTCATGTCCCTCAAAACTCAGGAAAAAAATTGATATTTTATATCAGACTCTTTGAGTACAGACTTTAGTATTACTACACATAAAGGGGTTAAATCTGCAACTGCATCACTTACGCTCAACTTTACAGTATTTCTAGACTCTTGCTCAAGATGGACCTTTCTGCACATCTTGCAGCTATTACTGGTAATAAAGAAAGTCATTTTGTAGCGTGTAATGCTGCTCCATCAGTATGATGATATTTGTTAGTCTAAATAAGCCCTCAGAGATGCTTCACAGGGACCGTCCCTTCACTGGGAACATGGGGAGCGGAGTACATGTTTCAGCAGAGAAGACAGTGGAATATTTGTGTAATGTTTGCTAATTATTAACTTTACAGGACGAGGTTGAGTTTAAGGTTTTAACTTGTTAATAAACACTCCAGCAAAGAGCAGATTTTTACATAATAAACAGTTCATGTAACTTTGTAAATGTTAATAATTTTTATTATTGACCTAATACATGGCCTTGTTGTTTTTGCTTCTGCACATCCATCCATCCATTTTCTTTTTTCTCCTTTCCGGGTTGCAGGGAGTTGGTACCTACCTATTTACAGCAGTCACTGTGCAAGAGACACACCCTGGACAGGTCACAAGTCCTTGCAGTGTTGCCAGATAATTAATGTATACTCTAGTTTGGGTTACGGTCATTTTAAAGCAACACTATTACTATATTTAATAATTTTCTATCTGGCAACCCTGCAAGAGACAAACATGCATTCACTCTCTGACTCACACCCAGGAACAACAGTTTAGAGTTACTCATTAAAATAAACATGCATGTTTTTGGTTTGTGGGAAGAAACCAGAGTACCTGGAGAAAACCCACGTGTGCTTGGGGAGACATGTAATCTCCACACAGAAAGGTCTGGAGTTGAACCTGTGACCTTCTCACTGAGAGGCAACAGCTCTAATCACTTCTTCACTATTTGTGCACATTGTTTGTTTTTGTTGTGTACATTTTACTTTTTTCATTTACAGTAATGAATATCTATTTAACCCTAATTTGACTCTATAAAAGTTTCCATGTACAGCCATTTTGTTTTGATTATTTTTTTATTTGCAAGTTAAATATTGAGTATTGCTCTGCGACATACTTCTGATCTGTCATACTTGTTTCTTCATCTACCAGTAGTCTAAAGGCACAGAAACATCAATTAACCAAAACCAAGATTTAAACAGTAGCCTACAGTAAGAACTGATGTTGAATGAGTCTAATTATAGAGAACATAAGAGCCAGGAGCCTGATAAGTAACCAAATAGACCAAGACATAAATCTAGAACAGTCGCAAAAAGATCTGTATCATTGTATTTGAATGTGATTTCAATACAGATTTGGTTATAAAAAGAAGAAACCTCACGCTTGTATTTTCAAAAGAGAAACTTCACATTTTACACTCAAGCCCCGCCCACTTATCCAAACAATAGTTTTGTTCCACCTAATGTACCACATGTGATGTGAATGACAAACACACCTTGACCTTGATAAAAGCACAAAAAGAACAAAGAACTACATGTACATTTCCTATAGTATTACTGTATAGTATTAGTCTAAATTATTCATTTATTAGCTGTTTCAGGCCATATTAGTTTCAGAAAAGCACCATCATTCCTAAACTTCCTGAAGCTTGTCAACTCTTGGATTTATATATATATATATATATATATATTTATTTATTTATTTATTTATTTATTTATTTATTTATTTAATACATAACCCCCTGAGACCTTACATCCTAATGTTGACATAGGTTGTCCTTATTCATGGAGACTAGATTTTAGGTTAAAATTTTAATTGTAAATAAAACATATTTTGATATTTTTAACTTCTCATTGCTCAAAAACAAAGTTTGTTGTTATTTTTATTAGGTTCTACTAATCCTAAATGCTAGGGGATATAAAAAATGCATATCAAGCATAAACCTGTCTGGCCAAGGAGGACCATGTGGGGAAGATACCAGATTTTTTAGGGGTGGCCATTGCCCCCTTGGCCCTCCTTTGGTGGCACCCCTGCTCATGCTCTGTTTTATTTCCTTCACCCCAAATATTGAAGCCGTAACTCATTCCTCACCTTGACAGATTATTCAGATACAGTGATACAGAGTTGTCATCACTCTTTGTTAAAAATTCAGGTCTCTCTTGTAAATGAGTCCCCGAGGGATTAACCTGTACATGTATAAATAATGTTGAATGAAAAATTCCACAGCCTCCAGAGGAGAACTCTGACCTTGAATTTATGGGTTGTGATTCTGAGCACTTTGGTGAAGCAATCTGCAGGTTGCAAGAAAACGATCCAATGACACAAAAAATAACCACGTTGTCTGCAAAGAGGTAAAGCAAAGATCATTTCCTCAGCCAAAACTTTGCGTAGGGAAACTCAAAAATGTTTCGTTTTTCCCATTTGGTTGGAAATTTAGTGGGTTTTCTTTTCCAGAAATTCAAAAATCCCTACATTATTTTGAAACTGCAACCACAAACAGGTACTGCTATGACATTCATTTAAATTCAGAAGTTTTAATAAACTGCTTGTGCATATTTTATATAATAACTGATGTTTTAGACTGCAGTGAATTTAGATCTGTTTTATAGTTTCTGGGTACTTAGCAGACACTTTTAATCAAGTTTATTACTTAAAAGTGAGAAACAACTCTTCACTTTAGTGCAGTAAAAATAAAAAATGTTTCAGGATTGCTCTTATCTATCAGAAGGTCAGATTATAAGAAGATTAAGTGGAAAAGGCCTATTTATATGGTCCAGGGTGTGAGAAGATATGAGGCTCCTATAAAATGTCTGAGCTCATATTTCTAACATTGATCCAACAATGACAACAGTTTGGACTTGAAAGTGCCCGTTGCACAGGATCTCACAACATTACTGAGTAACCAGTGGTTGCGAGGGAGCTCAAACATTTAGACTCTGAAATCTTTCAAATCACTGATTAATCAATGAATTAATGATTAGCCAGCATGTTTCATAGAGCAATAAAGTGGTTTGTTGCTGCCTGTGACTTATTAAACGTGACCAGTGTTGCTTTGTTTTGAAACATCTGCAGGAGATTCAGCATAAAACTAGAAGATCTCAGCATTCTTCTTTGCAGTGTGATATTAGGTTGGCTTCTGATCAGACAGCATGATCTTTTTTAGCTAGAAGGGCAAAATAATCATTAAAACACAAAAAGACTCTGAGAAAATGCAGTTTGAATGCTGAGCACTTAATTCTACTGAAAAAGCTAAACTTGAGCTGTTATAGTCAAAAAGAGATACAAAGTAAAGGAAAAAGCTAGATGTAACAAAATGTTACTCGAAACGGAAAATGGATAGCCAAAAGCTAAATGTAAAAACATCTGGGTAAATATTAAAGGTAGCAAAACGCTAGCAAGAAGCCAAAAGTAGCTTAAAACTACAGAAAACTTAAAAGTTGTCAAATCTTGCTAAATGCAGCAATCGCTTTGCTAAAGTATCAAAAGTCTAGTTAAAAAATAAAGTAGCAAAATCTAAAAAAGCTAAGTCTGGTCCTCTGGACATTCAAAAACTAAACAAAACAAAACAATGAATGTCCAGAGGACCAGACTTAGCTTTTTTAGATTTTTCTACCTGGATTATTGAGCATGCATCAGGGAAAGTAGCAAAATATGTCTAAAAGTAACAGCTTAAAGTATAAAAAGCTAGTGAAAAGCTAAAAGTAGCAATAGGCCTAGTAAATGTTAAAAGTAGTAAAATGCTGTAGTTGGAAGCTAAAAGTTGCAAAATGCAGCAAAAGCTTTACTATCTGCAAAAGGGTAAATAAAAACTAAAAAAAATTGGTAAAACATTCAAAAGGCTAACTACAGACAAAAATTTCAAAAGGCTAAATAAAAATAAAAATTAAAACTAGCAAAATGATAGCAAGAAGATAAAAGTAACAATAATCCAGCTAATGTGACAACTTTATAGGTAAAAGCAGTAAAAAGACTTGCTAAAACAGCAAAAGATAAGCTAAAAATAGAAAAAAACAAAAGTATCAAAAGCCTATAGCTAAAAGTTAAAAGTAGCAGAATGGTAAAAGTGGTACAAAAATGCTGGAGCAGATTTTAAATAGAATAACATCCACGAGTGATTGTTGTTAATAATATTATAATAATTAAAACAAAATCTAATAACAACGAGAAAGACTTTCACAGACCAATGAGTTAATTATGGTAAAGGGTTTCTGTCAGGCCCACACATTTCAGGATTAGTTTTCTCTCAGTTCTCTGTTGTTGTTTGGTCACCTTGATTGACAGGAGCAATGATTGAAATGATGAGCTGAATTGTTGTGTGAACGCTGTCCTCATGACACCTCAGTAAAAATGTGTCACTATGTTTCAGACGCTCAGTGTTGGGGTAGGTAAAGGAAAGCCGTGCTGTCAAACATTTACACGGCTCTGTGTGCTCACTCTGTCCTTCCTCAAATTATGCAAACATCTCAGAGGACGCTGGAGGGAACTGAATGTCTGACCCCGTTTAATATTTCTGCAGGTTGGTTATCGCAGGCTACTGAGCTGGAATTTGATTTCTCATAATTAAAAACGAAACAGGAAGTTGGAGTACAAAACAAATTGAAGTGGTGCCTTAATTAAGAAATGTTTAACTTCAGAGAAGAAAGTTCATGCTCAGTAATCCAGTTATCAAATCCTGTATTAACTTCAGAGGTTTTGCTCCGAGTGCTGCAGAAGGAAACTTACAGCTGGTTTGTAGAAAACAGGAAATTTATTTTACTCTGTCTGAATGCTGATGTGTGTTTGGTGTTTTAAAGTAGCTCGTCTGGTTTACCAGGGTTGACCTCAAGCTGTTTGAATTCAACAAACTGCAGACAAGTAAGGAAACAGGTGGTTTTCATTTCAGCGTTTTTATTAAAACATCAAGTTGTGTAACATTCAGACAGTGGATTTGTAGAAACGTGATCGTTAACTGGAGAAACAGCATAATTTGCAAAAATGCAAAGTGAACGCTAAATGATGACAGACTTTGCTGAAATTTGCCCAAGAAGCTGAAACTCAGTTTAAGCTAAAAGAGGCAGAATCTTAGTTGAAAGGTAAAGTAACAAAATGCTAGCCAAAATGTAAAAGGAACAAAAAGCCAGGTAGAAGATTAAAGTAGCAAAACTCTGACTCAAAGCAGAAACTAAAAAGGCTAGCTAAATGCAAAAAGTTGTTAATTGATAGCTAGAAGCTAAAAATAGCAAAATGCTAGGTGTTAGCAGCAAAGTGTTAGCTAAAAGCTAAAAGTAACAAATGACCAGCTAAAATCTAAAAGTGGCAAAGTGATAGCTAGAGGCAAGAAGCAACAAAGGCAAGCTAAAAGTAGCAAAAGGTTACCTAAATGTTAAAAATAGCTAAATGCTAGATAAAAAGCAGCATAAGGGTGGCTAAAATCAAAAAGAATCAGGAAGAGGCTTAGGGGGCTGGATAGAAGCCAAATATAACAGCCAAAAGCGCAAAATTAAATAAATAAATAAATAAATGCTTCAACTAGAAAAGTGATAGCTATAAGATAAAATAGCAAAAGGCTAGCTATAAGCTTACAGATGTTAAATTATATGTACAAAAAGCAGCACTGGTTTGGCTAAAAGCTTAAAGAAGGAAAATGATAATTAGAAGCTAAAATATACCAAATGGTAGCTAAAATAGCAATTGTTAAAAGCAGCAAAAGACTAGAAACTGAAAGTTATGCACCATAACTCATGTTCCCTGAAGGAAGAGAACGAGGTGCAACACAATTGCTATGGGAATTGCGCCGTCGCGCGGTTCACCTGAAGTAATACAATCACGCCTTTACGGAAGGTGGGCGTCAGCGTCACCACAGAGGCTTGGTATAAAAACGCGTGCGCCCATCTATCTTTCTCCAAGTGCACTTCACCGAGCTTGGTCATTGAAAAGGGCAAACATGTGTTGCACCTCGTTCCCTTCCTTCAGGGAACATGAGTTATGGTGCATAACTTTCAGTTTCCGTATAAGTCATGTTCACTTGGCACAGCACATTGACTATGGGAATGCAATTCATTCATGCCCTTGAAATGCTCTGGAAAATGCATGCTTGTGAGAACTTCTGCCTTTATGCTTTAGGCATTTTGGCTGTATTCTATTGTATGTTAGAGAGTACAGCCTGAGTGACGTCACATGCAGTAACATCCAAACTGTAATGTTTTGCAAACGTGTTTGTGGAACTCCAGTTTGCAGCAGCACAGATGTCTGCAACTGGTACACCCTTAAAAGGGACCACGAGGCAGCTAGGCCTCGAGTGGAGTGAGCGTGTACCCCAGAGGGCACCTGTTGACCTTTGCTGCTGTATGCCCTTTTTATGGCCTCAGTCACCTAGTGTGAGATGTGCTGTTTTGACAGGGCTCTGCCAGCAGCTGGATTGGCAAAACATATAAACAACTGGTTTGTTTTCTTCCAACTGACAGTTTTTTCAATATAAGCACTCAGGGCTCTGACATGGCAGAGTGCTTTCAGCCTCCTCTGTTTGTAAGTGAGGATAGGGGAGGAGGAAATATTGAGAGCTCAAAGTCCAGACTTCTGGGATTTAAAGTTGGCACTTTTGGCATATATGCGGGGTTAGGACGCAGGGTGACCTTTGACCCATCAGGGATAAACTTTGTACACATTGGGTGCACAGATAAAGTGTGGAGCACATTTAGCTGAGCAAAGAGCCAGGAGTAGGGCAGTCTGATAAGATAGTAAATATATCTTAATATTGCTCAGAGGTTCGAATGGAGGCTCGCACAGAGCGTCCAGGACTAATTGGGGGTCCCAATCTGGGGCCAGAGTCCTGCTGGGGGGCCTTTTTCTCAGTACACCCTTCATGAAATGTATCATGAGAGGGTGGGCACCAGATGTTTTACCCCCTCAGCTTTCGTGGCATGTCAAGATGGCTGACAAAAATACTTTCATGGTGGAAAAAGAGTGGCCTTTCTCCAGCAGGTCCTATAAAAAGGTGAGGAGCTGGACCAGGTCATAGGAATATGAGATAATATTCCTCTCTAGACACCAGGCCTCAAAAACATGTCATTTACGGGAGTAGAGAGTCTGAGTTGACTGGGCTCTCACTCCCTATATTGTATTTATGACATTACTGGGAAGGCCGGAGGACATCAGCCGGTTCCTCTCAGCGGCCAGGCTGAGAGTTGCCACAGTTCTGGACGTGGGTGAAGGAGCTGCCCGTGGGCTTGAGTCAACAGGTCCCTGTGGGGGGACAGCTGCCATGGTATCCCTGACAAAAGTGAGATCATTTCTGGGAACCACGTTTTCTGAGGCCACCTGGAGGCTATTAGTATCAGGGAAAGAGCTCCCGTGCATACACGTTTCAACGTCACCTAAATCAGAGGGATGGGTGGAAATGCGTAATATAGCACCCCTGCTGGCCAGCTGTGGGCCAGAGCATCTGTTCCCAGCAGTATGTCTGTTTCTTTTAGTGATAAGTACAGGGCGCAGTGCGTGTTGGTTTTGCAGGCGAACAGATCGACGGGTGCCCATCTGTATCGTGACCAGACCTGGTCCACGGCACGTGGGTTTAGCCTCCACTCCGAGGCTAACAGTGGTTTTCTCTAGAGGGTGTCTGCCCCGTGGTTTAGCTCGCCCGGGATGTGTGTCGCTCTCAGTGACAGTATTCGGGGGCCGTACCACGTGAGCAGCTTGTGTGGCAGGCTGAGGAGGGGTCGGATCCTCGTCCCCCTTTCTTTGTTGATAAAAGACACTGTCGTCTGGTTGTCTGACTTAATCAACACATGCTGTTTTGTAATCAGCCCCTTCTTGTATAAGTGTTTCATGGACAGATAAACAGCCTTCAATTCCAGAAAATTAATGTGAAGTCTTGCTTCCTGTTGTTCCCAGAGCCCTTGGGTATTCTGGTTTTTGCAAACTGCTCCCATCCTCTCTTTGAGGCGTCTGTTGTGATTACCACACGAGACAGTACTCGTCCCAGCGGGATGCCTGTCATGAACACTGAAGGATCCATCCAGGGTTCCAGAGCTGTCAAGCACTCTGGGCTGATCAGTATCTTCCCTGCCCACCTGAGGGGGGCAGGATGCATTTGTTTGTTTAGCCATATCTGCAGAGCGCGCATTTTTAATAATGGCTGTGGCACGTAGGGGATTGCTGCTGCCAGAAAACCCAGGAGGCGCTAGCAGAGCTTGAGGGACACTCTCTGTCCCAGCTGAAAACATGACAGGCAGAGGCGTATGGATGAGATCCGTGCCTCTGAAAGCTGTGCACTGTACAACATGGTGTTGACCTGTACACCCAGAAATACGGTAATCTGTGACTAAGTCAGATCGCTTTTCTGCAAATTTAAAATGAAGCCCAGAGCTTCCAGGTGAACCATCACCATGTGTGAGTGCAGCTGGGCTTTTGTTTTGTTCTCGGACAGAATTAATAGGTCATACAAATAATTCAGAATTCTGACTCCTTGACCCCTTAGCGGGGTCAAGGCTGTATCCAGACATTTCGTAAATGTGTGTGGTGCAGTTTTTAATCCGAAAGGTAGAGCCAGGAATTTGTAAGCTTTCCCTTCCTCCAAATGCTCATGTGGAAGAAAGCATCTTTCAAATCCACTGTGCAAGTGTAGTCTCCTGGCCTCACGGACTGGATTACCTGTCTTAGAGTGAGCATTTTGAATTTGTAAGTTTTTATTCTCCTGTTCAGTGCTCTGAGATCCAGAATCGGTCTCAAGCTCTGATCTCGTTTGGGCATGAGGAAATATTTGCTGAAGTGGCCGATGTGCATGTTTTGTTTTGGAACAACAGTTATCACTCCTTTTTGAAGCATCGTTGATCTCTCCTCCCTTAAGACATGTGGACACTCGGGGTTTTTGTTTGACTGCAGCATCCCAGTGAACGGGGGCATTCTCTTGTAGAACTGCAGCCGGAGGCCTTGACACACTGTTGACATGACCCAGTGTTTGGAAGACATGCCCTCCAGGCCTGCGCGTGCGCTCTGAGCCTGTGAGGCATGTTTATTCTGGGTTGTCTGTGCATTGTGGGTGTGGGAGGGGGAGCATTCGCCCCCTTGCTCGGCCCTGTGCGAGCTGAGCTGTCCACCAGCGGAAGCCGTGAAGTCTGTCTGCTCCAGACAGACTCCAGACGTCCCGCAAAAGCCTTTCTCGGCATCCCCTCGCGCGGGGCTTCAGCCTGTTTTCGTCTTTGCTCCAGCCTGCTCTGGATACGTTCCAAAGCCCCTCCGAAGAGTCCCGTCGGTTTGATCGGGTGGTGGAGGAAGGGGTATCATTGGCCCTCCGGCAGGTCCGTCAAAGTCAGCCACAGGTGGCGCTGGGCTATGACCACTTCAGCCATGCATCTCCCCTGTGCGATGGCCACGGTCCCTATCATACGGAGCACAAAGTCAGTCGCCTTGCGGGCTTCCTCTAAGATCTCTGCCGCCAGCTTTTGTTTGTCATTACCTGGTGCTCCTGTAGCTTCTCTACCTGGTAGGCCTGCATCATGGCCGAAGCATTCATCGCGCAGACTACGAGGCCCTGTGCTCTGTAACATTTTTCAAGCTGGGAGGCCGAGGCGTGGCAGGCTTTGCTGGGCAGAGTTGGCTTTGCGCCAGACGTCCTGGGGGCCAAGTGAGCCACCAGCGTGTCCTCCATCTATGGGACGTTGGCGATTCCTGCTGCCTCCATTCCAGCAATGTCGAGAAACTGGGAGAGCGGCAGAAGCATGGGAGCCCTGGGTTCAGCCCAGGTGTGAGTGAGCTCCGTCAGGAAATCTGGAAAAATCGGCATCCTGTGCCTCGTGGCCGACTGCTGTTTCGCATAGAAACAACTTCCAGCCAACCTCGTAACCTGTTGGCGAAGTGGGAGTTCTGGCCAGCCGATCTGCAACACAAGTCGAACAAGGCGGGATTGAGGCATCTGTCTCTGGCTGAGCTGTTGTCGGGTTATGGGAGGAGTCTTCTTCTTCCCCTTCGTCCTCGTTTTCAGCTTCATTGTCTGAAATCTCACCGAGGCTGTTAGCGAGAGCTCGTCTCCGTTTAACAGGCCTCGTGTATCAAACTCAGCTGTCGAGTCCCCGACGGGGCCGCCATGTCCATAATGTCCCCCCATTCGACCTGTCCACTGTCCTCCAGTTCAATGTTCTCGAGCTCCGGTGTGGGAGTTAGCGCCTCTGTGAGGTCCGGGTCTCGTGGTGCCGCGGTGCCACCCATGGCCTTGGCCACAATGTCCATGCAACGCTTCCTCACGGCCTCAAGCATCTGGCTATTTTTAAGACTGAGTTTGTTGCAGCTCATCAGTCTGATGAAGTCTATTGGATGAAAGACGAAGTCCAGCAACAGGCAGGAGGTGGAACACCTGGAGAGCTGGTGCAAAGAGAATAACCTTCACATCAATGTGAAGAAGACAATGGAGATGATTGGGGACGTCAGAAGAAACAAACACACACCCCACTGAACATAAGAGGATCTGCGGTGGACGTGGTCTCCAGCTACAAGTTTCTGGGTGTACACCGGAATGACAACCTCAGCTGGGGAAACAACACCCCCAGCCTAATAAAGAAAGATCATCAGAGACTCTACTACCTCAGACAGCTGAAACGAGTTGGTCTGGGAAGCTCAGTCCTACCTCCTTCTACAGGTGTGCAGCAGAGAGCATCCTGCGCTCCAGCATCAACGTGTGGCATGGCGGCTGCACAGCTGCAGAAAGAAAAGCTTTGCAGAGAGTGGTGAAGGCTGTACAGAAGTCTGTTGGAGTCAGTCTCCTCACCATCGCAGACATCAAGATCTCCAGATGCAGGTAGAGAGCCACCTGCATCATGAAGGACCCCACTCACCCAGCACACACACTTTTTGCCCCGCTGCCCTCAGGAAGGAGGTTAACTAGCATTAAGTGTATAACCACTAGACTGAGGAACAGCTTCTACCCTGAGGCTGTTAGACTCATGAATCTCTTACCAGGATAATCACTGTAAAAAATCACATCATGTTGCTGCTGATCTGTTTCATGTTGCTGCTGATCTGTTTCATGCTGCTGTGTTTATTCATGCTCATCTGTTCATACAGACTCATGTTCATGCTGCTGTTTGACATAATGTTTTCTATGATATTAGTGCTTAGTGTATTTTTTGTTGATGTTTTTCTTAGTTCATATCTTAGATGTTATTAC
>JARVJN010000002.1:14270794-14286272 GCA_031763805.1 Argolebias nigripinnis
TGAGAGCAGTGTGGACCACAGAGGAGATGGCGTCCTCTGTTGATCGGTTCTCACGGTATGCATATTGATGAGGGTCCACGTTCATGTTGATGGATGTTTTGATGTGAGTCATGATCAGTTTTTCAAAGCATTTAGCGACTATCGGGGTGAGGGCCACTGGCCGCACCACAGGTTGTTACATGAATTTCACAATCCTTGTAAATTTAAACAATAACAGAATACCAACATGAATGTGTAGGTTACATGAGAAATAAATCAAAAAAGTAAAAACCTGGAAATAATTTCATAGAGCCTTACAGAAATGTTAGATTTCTGCATCCTGAGTTAAGTAAAGAATTGTTTACTAAAGTTATTGATAAACTGATGGTAATAAATTCCTTCACTTATTACAATGTATGTGATGTTTCCCCAGAAGAATAACAATATTGATCATGTCAGATAGAAATGATTGAAGGTTGTTCTTATAAAACAAGATAAGTGATCATTCAAAAAGTGGGACATTAACTAATAAATTATATTTGTCTGTTTTTAGATTAGGTAGTGTTGGTTTGACTACTGAAACTAGTGTTGTATATTAACTGCCTTAAAGACAATTGAATGACAGACTTGCCACTATTTACATTATATTTCTTTAAAAAGGACATAAAATCTAGCAAATTTCCATCTAGATTGGGCAAAAGTACTAACTCACCTGGAAACAGCGAAGAGTTCTTCGTCAACATCCAACATTTCTACCATGTTTTCTGCACAGTTCCGGACACCTGAAGAGAAAGAGACGCTTTGGTTTTTGGTAGCGTTACATGAAACAGCTGCTACACATATAAACTCTCATCAAGTTCAAACATTTCATGAGATCTTCGAGTCTAACGGGACCAACGGCACGCGGCTGAAGGTTTACCAAACACACAATGTAAATACAGGCCATAAACTAGTTTTAAAATAGAAAAAAGGAGTTTACTGTTTCTTAAACATCAAATAATAATATTCATCTATGTTTAATTCACTTACTTTGCTCCTGGATCTCCATTTTGTTCAAATTATCCGTTAATAGTTGCTGAACGCTAACTCCGAACGTAACGTTGTTGCCTAGGAAACAGTGTGTCCATCTGTTTAAAGTGTCCGTAGGAGAAACCAAAAAAAACGTGTGTACGATGTATGTTGGTTCCTACCTACACAACCGCTATCATTTTCATTTTTACTTTCTTTTACCATTACGTTCCAAGCCATAAGTTCTTCTTAACTACTAAAATAAAATATATATTTATCAATTTCTATAAAACATTTAGGAGCCTAATAGCTTACATATAAATTAGATCAGTTTATTTAATATTAACTTAAAATTACCTACGTAAATATACAGGGCACGGCCTTTAATTACTGCCTATAATACCAACTTTTTACTGGAGATAGGCTTTTATTTTTGTTCACCCTCTATGTTGAAATTATATAAATGTTATGTCTTAAAGTCTAGTAATCCCAGAGTTTATGCTTCTTTTTGCACTCACAGTAGTTTCAAGTACATGTTTAAACATGTTAGTTTTCTGGAGAGTGACTGCACTATATGTCCAAAATTTCCATCCATCCATCATCTTTACCCACTTCTTCCTTTTGGGTCATGGGGATCACTGGTGCCCAAGTCCAGCTATCACTGTGCGAAAGGCAACCTGGATAGGTCTCCAATCCATCACAGGGACACATAAAGACAAAAAACTATTCACTCACACCTAGGAACAATTTATAGTTACCAATCAGCCTAACATGCATGTTTTTGGTCTGTGGGAGGAAACTGGAGTAACCGGGTAGAACCCATGCATGCATGGAGAGAGCATGCAAACTCCACCCAGAAAAGACCCCAGCCAG
The DNA here is from genome assembly GCA_031763805.1 of Argolebias nigripinnis. Classification (NCBI taxonomy): domain Eukaryota; kingdom Metazoa; phylum Chordata; class Actinopteri; order Cyprinodontiformes; family Rivulidae; genus Argolebias; species Argolebias nigripinnis. The sequence goes on from JARVJN010000002.1 coordinate 14,272,655, forward strand.
GATTTGAACCGGTTACCTTCTCACTGACAGGCAACACCTCTAACAACTGAACCACCGTGCTGCTCATGTCCAAAATTTGACAAATAAAAAACAGAAAGGTTAACTATTAGATTACCGGTAACTAATTATTACATTTAAACCCATTGTAGATAAATCATTCAGTCAATTCTGGTACTGAAATAATGGAAACCTGTGTGCATAATGCATTTATAAAAGTTGACGTCTTTATACGGTTTCACGCAGGCAGCTGTGGTTTATATTTAAGTGTTCTCAAATAGCTGCTGTCACTCGAACAAGTAAAATAAAGATGAGCATCAGTGAAGGTTGTTGGAACAGTGTCCTTGGCAAATACAATTGTATTTTTTTCTTAAAGGGTCACATAATATAAGACAGTTTAAAAAAAATCTGCATAAGCCATACAATAAAACAACATTGACATACATTTATTACAAATATCACAAACCAAGAAACAACAATTCTTTTATAAAGTCACATCTTTGGGAACTCCAGGGCATAATTCCTCCATAAATGTTTTAAATACAACTCACAACTTTACAATCCTGGACTTCCAGGTCCAACCACAGACGAGTTTTCTCTCATCTCCATAGGTAAGGTGCTCCAGGAACAAGATAAACGCTGATCAGTCTCCTGACAGTCCAGAAACGATTTTACAGATTCATTTTATGGTTTTTAGACTATGCAGGATCTCATTCATAAATAATTTATAATTAATCAGTGTCATAATTTTGAAATGCCATTCATTTTCAAGCTGTACAAAGTAAACTTCTACTGAATCGCATTCTCTCGTACATTAATGTTGTCACCCGTTTCTGAAAGACTATGTCGTAAGCCCAGAGATGCTTCAAGTAAAGGATCAACAAAGATTAACAGAAAACACGAAGACATTAGAAGGTGGAGAACAAGTCATGGTCAGAGCGCAGACAGGGAAAACAAATTTTACTCCAAATAGCTCAGTAAACTGAAAAACTGAAACATTTTAGCACAGGTTGTTTAGAAAGAAAAAAAAAGTGATTTCTAAATTAGATGCCCAATTAAACTTTAGTGGGGTCTGCAAGGTGATGGTGTCAGTCAGACAACAGCTCAAACATTTTTATGTTTGTTTCAAGAAACTTAACATTTGATTCACAAAACTATCTTTAAAAAAATAAAAAAATAGGACTTCACAACCAACATCCTTGTTTAAAGTAGTAAAAAAAAAAATCTCATCTTGTCACCATGAGGAAAAATTAATACAAACTTACTTATTTGGCCCTTGTCGTGAACTTTACTGATTGTGGAGCTAAATTAAAGCTCAAAACAATAAATTCAGGTGGCAGCTGAAATGCTCACTTTGGAATACCCAATGAGATGTTTAAAAGGGAGTATATTATTTCTAAGAGCATAAATTAAATTTCTGCATATTTTAAGTTTTGTCTGCTTCATAAGCGACTGTGGAAAAATCATGTAAGGAAAATGACAAGCATCGAGGTCAGTCACAGTAAAGAAATTTAGTATTAACATAGGGTGTCATTTTTTTCTTTACCATTTGTGCTTGAAGCAGGGGAACTTCTTTTAAGACAGATTTTAAACAATACTGGAAGAATTCAGAAAACTTGTCTCTCCTGACATCAAAAGCAAAATTTTGCTAAGCCATTAACTTTCCAATGACAAAACCTGCAGGTAGGACATTAATAAATAAAGACAGTAAAAGTGCCTAATTATAGGTGCTGGAAAATGAAAATGCTACCTTGAGTTACAGTAATTCACAAAACTACAGTCAAAAATAAAGAAAATGAGACGTCTCATATGTATCAGTACCTTAATATTGTACAACGAGCTGTTTTCTTTTCTGCTACTCAGGCTTTAGACTGCAGACACGTGCATTACGCTGATCGGATTAAATAGTAGTAGCCTCTGGACTGAAAGAGCATCAGATAAGATCTACAGATCTCAAAGAATGTTTCCACTAATAAGTTGGTTCTTTATGTGATTGTATTGTCTGCTCCCTATGCACTTTTCCTAAAAAATATAACAAAAATAAAAATAAACGCACCATTAGTAGAAAGTTTCTTGGTGCAGCTTCTGCAGTGAATTGTCAGGATACAAGAGAGGCAAATAAGGAGAAGCTCCTGGGAATCCAGCTGTGGTTTGATTCTCCTGCCTCTCGTCTCACGTCTTTCTTCTCTCCACCCCTACATTCTTGGCTCCTCTGACTGAAACTTACTGTTCTGTTATCGTCACAACACTGTGACACTTTCCTCACAGTCCTGTTTGAGAGAGAATTAGACGAGGAGGAGGAAACTGCAGGCCTGTTGTATCTCTCCTTGTTGAAGGAAGGGCAGGAAATATGTCAGGAGACATGTGCAATGAGTCTGACGCGCGTCTGGATGTCTTGGCGGCACAAGGGGCACGTCTCTAACTGTAAGGCACACTCCATACACATACCACTGGAAAAAAAAAAGAGAAAAATTCCAAGTCATTCACAAGAAATGAGAAAACACAATGTGACATTTTCACCAAGGCGGTTTTGATTATTCAACACATACCCATGTCCACAAGGCCGCAGCTCTGTGTCAGCCATCACGTCACAACAAAGCGTACAGCAGTTGTCTCGGATGCTGACCTGCTTCAGTAAGGCCAAACGCCGGTGTCTGGAAAACACAAACATGCACACCAGAGTACAAATAAATGGAAGTTTCCAAAACAGCATTAAGGCTGAGAACACCAAAACTTTGCTCTATAGTGTGGATATTCGATAAACTTATTGGGGAAAAAAAGATGGAAGCAGAGACATCAGTGCCTTTTCAAGCATCTATTAAATCTTAACTTATTGTCTAGACTGTTTAGAGACTGTAGTCGAGATTTAATATCAGTTTTCTTCAACAGTGGCTTTCTCGTGGCCACTCTCTCATAAAGCTCAGACTGGTGAAGAACTTACCAGGTCTCTCTTGTAAATGAGTCCTCGAGGCTCAATGGGATTGACCTGCCTAAATAAAGGCTGAAAACTTGGGGAAACACTTGTATGCACAGTCTCTCCCATCTCACCTGCTGAAACTGTTAAGTGCTCACAGGTGTCTTGGTGGTCTCGCTCACTATTCTCCTTCTTGGCCGGTCACTCAGTTTGTGAGGACAGCCTGTTCTTGGTAGATTTACATATGTCCCATATTTTTTCTATTTCAGGATGATGGATTCAACAGAACTCCTGGGGAATGTATGATTTGTAAAACCGTATCAAAAGCCCAAGACTGACCCGCCCCGCCCATCAAAAACCTTATTTGGCCCCACCCAGGCCCAGGTTAGCAATTGCAGCTCTACACCAAGCTACTGCAGAACCCCTTAAGATTTTTTTTGTCAAGAGGACCCATTTCTATTGAGCATTATTGATTTATGACAATTTTAAAAGCATAAAACATCCAAGGGGGGCTAATATTTTTAGAATTCTGTGCTCTCAGTAGTTCATCTGAAACTTACGTATTTTTATATTTCGTTCTATACCGTTTTGGTGTTTCTGTACTCATTTGTATTATCTGTGTATATATGTATTTTTTCTGTGCTGCTGTGGCAATACAAATTTCCCCACTGTGGGATTAATAAAGGAATCTTAATCAACATGTGAGTCTTATCAATTAAGATAAAAATTAACTATGAGAAAGGTCTGACACCAAAAAAAAAAAGGAAATTACTTTTCGTAAGGAACGTGTCATATGGATATAGATCAGCTGAATATAGTAATATTTTAATGTTTCTATTGATCCAAGCAGAAAAATGTTGAGCAGTCTCAATCGATGAGTCATGCCATTTTCCTGGCAAACCCACGCACCGAACACTGTGTTCAAACAAATGACTCACACGTTTTAGAACAGTTGGGTAACACAGAAGGTTTCAAGCTGTCTTTCCAAACCCATATGGTGCAACGCTGACCAGACAGTTTTTATTTACCTGGGAAGGATGATCTTTTCACTTGGCTGCAGTGAGGCGAAGTCGTTGAAGGTGCTGAACTTGGCGGAAGGTGGGTGGCGAAAAGGCTTGGCCCCAAAGTTAAACTCACACTGCTGGTAGGACATGAAGCTGGCTGCTGCAAAGAATCCAGACCTGTGTGGAAAAAAGGGAAGAAAAAAGAAGAAGACAGATAAATGAAGAGGCCTTACGAAACCACAGATAAAGCAGGGGGAAACTTACGTGGCTGATGAGAACACTTGTTTCTCCGGAGGAAGCTGATGTCCGTTGAGATAAAAGATCATCTGCTTTTTGTTAAGGTCCAACAAGAAGCCAATAGCGTCTCCTAAAACAGAATAAACATGCAACACACAGCAAAAATAAAACCTTAGCATTGTGCTTGTATTATTTTAAATCCACATAGGAAGAGTTCAAACTAAAAACAACAAAAATGACTAAGAAGCAACAATAATTAGACACTTAGAATTCCTTAGAAATCAAGTACGATACAGCAAAACACACAAGATGCAGTACATAAACAAAGAATAAGTATTGCATACCCTCCTTCCAGCAGGGGTGAGAATGAGGTCTACTGCGAGCATTGTACCAGATGAGCTGCCTGCAGCCATCGTATGCACATGAATATTCATCATCTCCTATCCCATAACCCTCCTAAAAATAAAGAAAACTTTTAGAAATGCCTGATGAAGCAATTGGAGGAGAAAACGTATAAAATGCCAGATATCTACATGGTTTAGAAACTTGCTGTCTTTGGTGGCCCATCCAATCTGCATCACCCCCGACGTAATAACCGTCACTTCGTAGTACCAAACACCCGAGTCCACACAGAACGTACATCGCACGCTTTCAAAAGACGAGGCGTCGCATCGTGCCTGAAAACAGAAGCAAACAGTAAACATTACAATCTTTATGTTCTTAGTATAAAACTTTCACCATTTAAAAGGCTGCAGCTAGTTTTGATACAAACACGCACTAACCTCCAGTCCGGTAGGGGAGATCTTGAGGTACTCGCTGACGTCGTTGCTGTTGAGCATGGCGTTGATATTGGTGAGGTTCACTTTCTCATAAGTGAACTGACGACCCTCCTTCAGGACTGCACAGGAAGATAAAAAGGAAATGCTCTCTAATTACTGTAATTACAATTCCCCCACCCTCTAACTTCTCAAACTTTGAACTCCAAACTAAGATTTACTCACACAGGTTGTCAAGGCTCCACTGTGAACAGAATCCGACCTGCCTCTTCAGGTAGTCTGGGTGGTCTGCCCATGACTCCAGAACAGAGAGTCGATTACTGATGGACGACTCGGACACAGTCAGTTTGTTCTCACCTGAAAGCAGAACCATACAGGTGTGACTGTCAAACAAAGTCAGACAGCACTCACTCATAACACTATGTTTAGCTGTGTGTCTACATAAGAGGCTTGGCATTAGCAGCATCTTAGTTTGGATGTATTAGTGTCAGAGCTCTGTTTCCAAACTGCACAAAAACCAGGCTTTTGAATAGATTTAATTTAAAAAGAACTAACAAATAACAGACATACTGTATGTGCAAAGGTAAGACTTTCCTTAAAACATCATAAAGAAAAAGGTCAGGATAAAGCGAGACATCAAACTAACACTATGTGGCTAATGTTGGTTTTGGAATGAAACCAACTGCATGTTTTTTGTTTGTCTCGCAGCACATTTCACATGCAAATACAAAAACAAGGAAGTGGAAACAAATAAGTGAGACTCTGTTGATTTGTTGCCATATAAACCACAGACTTTTTACAAGGTAATTTCAATTAGCATTTTATGGATCTAATGGTGAATGATAATTCTGAGGTGGTGGGTGGACCTACTGGTCTGGGAAAACTTCTCCAGGGCGATGAGAGCAAACAGCATGACAGTAGGGTGGGACTCGGAGCTCTGCAGGAAGAATGACAAAAAATATAAATTTTTATTTTGCTTGACAAAAACATTTTAGAAACGTATCAGCAAAGATTCATATAGCAAATGTATGTGAGACTACAAGCAACAACAACACAAAAATTAATTTTAACCTTTTTAATCACAGAGCAAACATTGTTTTGAACATAATCTTATTATTTTACAACCTGACTGTCACATAATTAGACATGATTCCCCACGATGCATGGACTGCAAACATAATACAGCTTAAAAGCAACACTTACACATAAAATCTGCTTCTTACACAATCTTACTAATCATTAAGATATGTATAAAAGCTGTATGCATCAGTTTAGCAATCACAGTCTTAAAAAAAATTGCAGGTTTTAAAAATACAATGAATCTTATACTTAAATACTAAGCAACAGCATTTACTTACCAGGCTCTCCAGGAGGTACTCAAGGGTTCCAGGGCTTAACAGTCCTATACTGGCTGGTCCTACAAAATAAAAATATTAATTAAGAATTACAACACATTCAGAAAGAAAAAAAAACTGCTTCCACAATGCATATACAAGGACAACTATTAATATCTGTAGGGGTGTTTCCCTGCTCAACTGCGTCTCGGTTGCAATAATGCAAAGTGACAGAGGGAATGTGGATAGATGTGGACGGTACCAGCTAATTTCTCTGCAAGGCATCCCAGGACAGCTGTAGTGTTTCTGTGTTTAGCTGGGATTAGAGCATCTTGTCGTGCCACAGCTGCACTCAAATTCAACATGTCAGAGAGTTTCTGGAGAGCATCCTGCAGAGAGAAAATTACTTGAGACAGATGTACAAAAAGTGCCTCTGAGTGGATCCAAAACTTTAAAAAGCAGCAGTCGAGTGAATCAAATCAGTGTTTATTCTGCTTAGAGGATCTTAATACCGGTACCCCTTAAGGGATGGTTACTTTGGCCAGAGAGGCAAAAAAATATTTATTTTGACACATAAAGATGAGGGGTGATAAGAAAGTCACACAAAAGTGAATTAAAAAAGCTATAATAAAACCAAATTCAATAAAAGAGCCAAGAAACAAAAGAACAGTGACACACAAGCAGAACATGTCCACATATTGAACTGTTCTAGTACTCAAGTCATGACTGCTCTTCAAGAGGATTAACAAATTGCAAAAAAGTTAAATATTTATTTTTGTTATTCATGACAAACCTAACACAATTCACTATCCTATACATACATTTATACATAAAACAAACAGAAAAAGGACAGATACGGAGATAACAAAGATTGTTGTTTTGATTAAAGTTGCTGTTAAAACACAAAATGTCACTTTTGAGATTAAATCCATAATTTTCAGAGTTAAGGACCAGACCTTGGTTGGGAGAGGACACTCATCTAGTAGGAGGGTGATAACTGCGGGTCCGAGTGGATCATCCAGTGGGATCACTCGGATCAGAGACTGGACCACTTCCAGCCAACCATCATCTGAAAGAAAGAAACATGATTAATTTCACTAAACTCACAGAGCAAACATAAATCCTATAATTTACACACATGCAAATACTGTACTGTATGAAAGACAACTGTGAAATGTCTCACATATTCAAAAAAAAAATACAAATAAAAAACCTCACATATCTCACGATATCTCTCTCATCTCTCTCTCTCTCAAAATAAACTTAAAGCACTTCAAAAATAAAAACAAGACATTTCACCTTTCTACAGAAAACTGAACTTTAATAACTGACTCTTACAAACATAATGTCAGATGCAGTAAAAAGCACTAAAACAAGAATTTCCTGTATTTGTTAATAAACTCCACCACGTCTTTCTATGCAATGGAAACAGCTCATGAATAATGTAATAGTGCAGCTTGTCAAGTTAAAAGTAACTTCTAGGTTGGTCTGCTCTGTGCTCTCGCTGCTTGGCTACCTCCAAGGTTCAGTATTTGCAAGTTAATACCCAACTTGGCTGCTGTCAAGCCACACGAGACTGTGCCCTATAAGCAAACACCAACTGTGCAAAACACAGGAATTCAAAGGCTGCTGCGTGCACACCTGAGTGGCACATGCATGGGGAGTACCAAACACATTATTCAAATTTCTCCATTTCGAGCCACAAAAAGAAGGTCTGCCTTTGCTTTTACGTACTTTAAAACAGACATAAACTTTGGTAAAACCAAATGTGACGGGAATTTTTTAAAAGCGTAACAATGAGGCATCACGCTCACTGAATATGTCAAAACTGAAAAACACAAGCAGCTTACAGCGATTATACTTCTACAGCTACTTCTTTTTTTTCCCTGAAGTTCAGCCTGAAAGGGGAAAGTTTTTTTGAATTCCTGGAACAAACACATCTTTAATTTTTATTTATTTATTTATTTAACCGTTTAACTTGAAGTCAGTAATTTAGCTTTGGGTTTACTTTTCATCTTAAAAAAACTTTAATTTTGACCAAACATCAAACAAACAGTGGAAAAAACTTACTTTATTTTTATCCTCTGATATTTATTATGTAAAATATAATTTTAATTATTTCCTCCCATTATCTTATTGTATTCTCTAACAATTCTAAACAATTTTTTTGTTTGTTTTATTTGCTGTGTTCCTCCATGCTCAGTGCATTTATTTTATTACCTGTTTCTGCCATTTCATGCAGGGTGATCATGGAGTATGGGGGCTCTTGGTCACTACAAGGCAAAGCAGAAATTAGACCATTACAATCTTATTAAAGATAAAGCCTTTACCTCCCCCTGAAGAGGGAAATGTTTAAAGAAGAAGAAGAAGAAGCTTAAGTCTTTACCATGTTATTCAAATATCTCATATTACTGTGCATTTATTTATTCATAAACTGCTGTGGTAATAACCTTGTGATCCCTGCAAAGCTCAATAATATTGTGAAATTATTCACTCTTTACTATGTTACTGCATGCTCAGTGATGGATATCAAATGTGATGTTATCTTGCGAAAGTGTTGAGTCGTGTATGGTTGTGACAGATTTGGGTTCAGTTGCTGTGCTGATAATGTTGCTTGTCAAGTTATAAAACTGCTATCTAAAACAAAAACGAAGAAAAAGATTATCAGATTTTCAAAAAAAAAAAAAAAAAACAACAACACACACACACAAAAAAAAAACTCATACAGAAAGAGTTTGAACAATACAAAAAGAAAAGGGAAAAACAAATGCCGATTCAATTTATTACTAAATTAGGTTGCGATTTCTGGGAATGTTTTGCACCCTTATTGATGTCAATCTGCAGTAAAACATGAAACAGTGACAAAATCCTTAAACTAAAAAGCAAAACCAAAAGAGAGAAAGAGAAAAAGGCATTGTGCAGTAAAGCAAGACAGCAGTGACTTGATCAATCAAATAAGCACATTCTCAAGAGTGACATGGCATAACTAAAACAAGTCACACTAGATGTTCTTTCCATTTTAAAGACCATGTAAAGAATAAACTTACTTGTCTACAAGTGTCCTGATGACAGCCAGTGTGTCCAGTACCAGGCCATCCACGTTCTGCTTCTTCCGTCTGGGCTCGTGGGGCCCCCTCCCTCTGCGTGGCGGTCTGACCGGGTCTCTGGGTCGACTGCTTCTAGGTTCTCCAGAATCAGCGCCGACAGCTGTACTGTGATCAACCCGTCTAGCTTGTCCTCGAGTCGCTCTTGACGACCCATGGTGATGATCGTCCAAGTCGCTGTCATCATGACAAACACAGCTGTTACCCATGGTTCCAGGACCAGAAACCGCACTGGCAAGGGTCTCCCAGGATGGAGGAAGGGAGTTTGAGGTGGAGAAGAATAGCAGAACCTGCGCAAGGCTCCTGCAGGCACAGAAAGTAATCCAGGCAGATACTATCATATCATTTGGAGAGCTCGGTTTGGGGGGATTCTTGTCCCTGTGGGCTGGGTGCGCTCAGCGTAAATCATCGTACTGTTGCCAAGCTGAGATCTAGTTGTGAGAAACACTATTTAGCTGGTTACATGGACCAGTACAAGTCATGCGATGCAACAAAAAACGCTTCAAACATCATCAGCAACCCGAGGTTTAGGTCAAGCTGTCATCCAGGGCTCGTATAGCTGTGAAAACGAAATAGAAAATGTGAAATCAGCAGTAAATTGTATTGTGTAACAACAGCTGATATTCTATTAAATAAATAAAAAAAAACTTGCTGAAACGACACACCCATAGTCAACAGATGTTAAGAAGGGAAAAAAAGCAGGCAAATTGCTTCTAAAATTTTTGTTGCTTTTTATTTATTTCACACAGATAACAGATTTTACATAAAAAACTAACGTTTTACTAACACAAAACATTCAATTAATACTGTGGTTACTCATCTTTTTTATGTTTTCGAGTGTTTCTTCCAAATAATTATGTCCTCATTTTAGATTTAAAAAATAATAACAACAATAATAACAACAAAACTAATAATAATAGTAATAGACTATCGTAATCAGCGATTGAGTAACCAGAAGCCCTAACTCACAGAAACACATATTTGGTAATAAACTGCAAAAACATTGATAAAATAGAGCTTCACATTTAGCTGATTAGCGAGCTAGCCCACAAAGCATCGTTGCGTTCTTAAATAAAATCAAGTTTTACAAGCTTGAGCTTATTATTTCTACTGATGAATAACGAATAAAATGTAAGAAAAAAGTATACTTACGGTACTTCCACTTGAATGACTAACAGCATTAGATCGCTGTCACTTCCTACCTGAACACTCAGAGAACAGGCAGCTAACTGGGCAGCTACGTTTTGTAGCAGCTAACTCGCTAACTGTTAGCCAAGACAACATAATGAGTAGCAACGAAGAAAACGTGAAACTCAAACCTCGGTCAAGTATATTGGTACATCTACACAACCCGTCTACATACTGCGACGCACCTGTGCGGGAATATAAAGCGGTACCATTCTCGTTAACACATCGTACACATTTTAATGACGCTGCTTAAGACAGGCTAGCTGCTAGCTAATGCTAAGTTCCTTAGCTTTAGCTTCCCCCCATGAGAGGAAGTTGGTCATTCATCAGCTGTGGAGGCTGAGGGAGGAGAGAGGGATTCTGTTGAATAAAATATAATTTCAGCATAAAAAAATGACTCGTCATTTTATATTTTATTTCTCCTTTCTCTTAATTTATTGACTCTTGTGTTATTTCATTCTTGAAACTCATATATTTCTCGTTGTAGCCTAATAAACTAAATTCTTTATTGTTTGATTCATGACAAAAATCTTGCGAGAAAATTAAAAAGTATAAATTATTTATTCAGCAACACAAATCCCTTTAATCCCTTTTTATAAACGCAAACAATTTGACAAATGTCAGAAATGTACGTATGTACAAAAGTCTAAATGAGTAATATTTTTTAATTCAACTGAGCCAGACAGTCATGATTTTTATTATTTCTTCAAGCTTTCTGAAGGTATTTTATAGTTGTTCTTTGGATTTTAGCCTCTTCTTCATTTTCTGTCCAGCTTAATCCTGACAATAACAACATACTTCATCTTCTTTCGGCTGTTCCTTGCCACAGCAAGTCATCCTCCACCTCACTGTGTCTTCACTCCAACTACCTTCATGTCTTCTCTAACTGCATCCCCTATGGCCTTCCTCTTTTTTTTCCCTGGCAGATGCATTTCTAACTTTTTTTTTCTTCTTCTTTTGGCTTTTGTATTGTTTGCTTATGCATTTCTAACATCCTTCTACAAATATAGTGGGTATGTTTTTGTCACAAATCACTCCTGGTACTTTTCTCCATCCACTCCATCCTGCCTGGACTCTCTTTTTCACTTCTTTACCACATTCCCCATTTTCCTGGACAGTGGACCCCAAGTACTTGAAGTCCTGCGTTTGTGACTTCTGATCCTTGTAGCCTCACTGTTCCACCAGCCCCCCCTCTCATTCACACACATATGTATATCTACTACAGCTGACTTTCATTCCTCTTTCAAGTGCATATCTCCACCTCACCAAGTTCTCTTCCACCTGTTCCCTGAGATCACAATGTCATCTGCAAACATCATAGTCCATGGGGATTCTTGTCTGACCTACTGAAATTTTACATAAATACTGTGCTCTTAAAACATAAAACATTTGTTATATACTGGTATTCTTATGTGTCTACTCTTTAGATTTCACCTAAAAGTATGTATGAGAGTGTCAGGCATAAACAATTATTTCAAAATGTTCACGTTTTTTAAACTGTAATGGTAAAGTTGGAGAGTAAGTCATTTTTTGAAATAAAGGTTTGTGCCAAAAAGAGTAAGACTACAAGAAGATCATAAAACAACACAAACTAAAGTTTTTCTTGACCAGAGAGAGCAACAGAACAGAATATACAGCACACATCTGGGTCAAAGTTAAAGCCAAAGTTTCATTAATTTAATTTAAATATTTGCATATGTTTGTTGTAGCTTTAGAATGAGCTGGAGAAATGAAATCACCCCACATCTTTAATTTGAGGGATTTAATTTAGGCCCAGCCTGCATTTAGATGATGTTTTGTAAACTGGGACCATCATTTCCTCTGCTTCAATGAATGGATGTGTTAAAAGAATTGTCCTGATACATCCCACCCTGGCTTAGCATTTTGGTGAACTTCTGTGACCTGGGGTGGTACGAACACGGTGAGCTCTCAAACGTTGGAGGGAGACGGCCGTAGTCACTTGACGTCGTCCTGTACATGATATTTCGAGGGTTTATTGTTGCTGCTGATGCCACTCTGATCATGCAGGAGGAAACTGGGTTTCCAGAGTTGACGCCTGGCTTTGGATTTTCTGCCTTTTGCTCTTGAGTGAGTGACATCATGGAAGTTCCTGCTGACACAAGATTTTAAAGTCTCAGAAAATGCAGACATTTCCTCACCATCTTCATTCTGTCTGAAGTCATATCAACAATCAAAAATAAAAAACAAGATTAATTTCAATTAAGTTAGGACCACCTTTTTATCCCATAACTATGTCCATTTGAAGAAAGATTTTTATTTACTGTAATAATTATTGTCTTACAAGTGTTTTAAAATATTTTAAACAGTTATTGATATCAGGCCTATGGTCTGGGTTCTTGTTGGAAGTGAACGTTTTTCAGTCAGACCTCAAAAGATCTTGAAAACCACAACAAAAATCGGCGAAAGAGAAAAAAACTAAAGCTACTTCAGCACAATGGAAGTTACTTAAAATTACAAATTTTTAGTATTAGCAAATTTCAGTGTTTTTAACTACAACAAAATAAACTCAAAATATTATAATACATTTAAAAGAGAGGGGAAAAGTTTAAAAGGGGCTATGAATTACTTTAAACAATTAAAACCATGCTGTCTGCAGGGTGTGTGGAGTAATGCTTTAGCTAACATTCCCATTTAGAAAAAATATAGATGTTTTATTTTACAAATTTACACCCTGCTGTCAACTCACTGTATATCATTTACCTTAAAAAGGAACAATACAGGAAAAATATCCGGTTTGTCTTCACTTGGTAGCTTGTTGACGGTTAGCTTTACAAAGCGTCCGGTTACCATGGAAACCGTGCCCATTGCCAATCAACACAAAGTCAAGCTTTTAAATATATTTCAGTCGTTTATTTATTTATTTAAATTCCCCTTCTGAACCGTGCAATGCAAATACTGGAAGAGAATCACATTTCTGTACACTTTACTGGCAAAAAAAACTTTTATCTGAAATATATTGTAATAATATAAGATTTATTCTTCTTTCTGCTACCTTTCATTTTTTTACATTTTGTACATTATCATTTATGAGATTGTCTTGTAT
>JARVJN010000002.1:14630236-14640998 GCA_031763805.1 Argolebias nigripinnis
TTGTAATGGCTCTTTGTTGATGAGTATTTAACAAGAAAACCTAAACTTAAAGAAACAAAGATTAAACAAAGAAACAACAGCAAGACATGATTTTGTTGAAACAAAAGCAATAGTCTCAAATGGAAAACTCCTTCTTAAAGTAACAACAGGATATTATGCCTTCATGCCCAGGCCTCCTTTGCAAAAGTGATCTGTGATCTCAATGGGATTTGCCTGGTTTAATAAAGGTTAATAAATAAATAAATGTATAATTTAGACTGATCAAGTTTTAACGTCTTGGGACAGATTTTTTTAAAATAAGTCCCAAAACACAGAGAAACTTTTTTTTTCTTTATGTCAAACAAGCAGCCTCCACTTACATACATCTGCACTGCTGAAAGTCTGCTTCTGCGGCACCTATTTTACACATGCTTCTAAGAGATGTCAGGAGTTTGAAATGTTTTTCCTTCTGTTTTACAGAAGGAATTGTATTTAATCAGCTGACAATATGTAAACAAAATGTAGAGATGTAGATAAATACATGTCACCATAGTTAAATCCATTCATTCATTACCTGGTGTGTGTTTTAATCACCACAACTGAGTCATAAGTTGCACTCACTGTAAACTATTTTTTTCCAGTGTTTTTATTTTTATTTTTCATTCAACCTTTATTTACACAAGATATCACATTGAGCCTCGAGGACACATTTACAAGTGAGACCTGTTTAGACAGACAAAAATAATGAAAGTGACACATGTGGTAAAGAAAATTCCTATCAAACTCTCACTCCTTGGTTGGGGAGAGATAGCCTGATATTGAAAAAACATCCCCACACATAGGCACATAGTGACACAGATATTCCACAGGGGAAGGGAGACGACAAGATTTAGTACTTACCTGTTTTGATCTCTGGTACCCTGTTTGTCAACAGCACCAGTAGCAGTCTTTGTTAACCTAGGCGTTGACCAATCCAGTATGTTGTGACTTGAATGAACCTATATGTTTGTTTGGGCAATTGTGATGCCCTTTATGACACAATCCTCATCTTTTCCTCAGGTGTGGGAATGGCATGAGAGGTACACTGGTTTGTGCTCCCTAGCGGTTGGATTAAATATTGAGCACATTATGGGTATATTTAATAATGCTAACTACAGTATATATTAAAAAAGATTGACCCTTTGTGGTGTTGCTTGAAGCTAGTGTCTTTGCAAGCATAAATACATGCAGAATTGTGGGTATACATGTATATGGTGAGTGCAAAAACGTAATGTACCCAAATGCACAATTTGATCACAACCTATTTTTTTCTGTAGATGGTTCCACTCATAAACAAAGCTGCTGATGCATTGATGAAAAACTTGGATGTCCATGCTGAGTCAGGAAAGGCCTTTGACATCTACAAGTAATCACACAGTAAAAATACTTTGCAGGACAAAATTGCCACTTTTGCATTTTTGTTAAATGACTTTCACATGTTTCTGCTTTTTTGTAGGTGTTGTGGTTGCTTCACCATGGATGTTATTGTCAGTGTGGCTTTTGGCACTAACGTGGACTCCCAGAACAACCCAGATGATCCGTTTGTCCACCACGCTCAGAAGTTCTTTGCTATGTCTTATTTAAAGCCCCTTGTGTTGTTTTCTGGTGTGTTGAAAAACATTATCTGGCGCATGAGGGTTATGCGGTAAATTAAAAAAGCAAATAAACCTAAGAAAAACACGTTTTAATGCATTTAGTACTTGACATTATTTTAGCATGCATAAGAGAGTGAGTTATTCGAATGTTGTTCAGAAATCTCTTGACATTTCCTCAGAGCACAGACATTGCACGAAAGTTGGCATTTCAAATTGACCAACATTTCTTTTGTGTGTTTTGTTGTTGCAGTACTTTTTCCTTCTATTATGGCTCCCTTTACAAGATTAGTCCCAAACAAACGCAGAGAACAGATAGACAGTTTCTTCATTAACAGCATTAAGAAGATCATAAAGCAGAGAGAGGAACAGCCTTCTGATGAGGTGGATGCCAGGTTTAATTATCCTGATTTATATGAGCCTTAATGTAGATTGTGTCTGTTATAGTAATGAAGTAAAATATTGTGATGACTTATAGAGACGTAGTGACCTCCTTCAGCTGATCTTAGAGGCTCGGACTGGACAAGAGAGTGTCTCTTTGGAACACTTTGACACAACAAACAAGTCTGATGAGACTGATTACCGGAGCCAGCAGACACAACCAAGAACTATACAGCAAAAGCAAGGTCCCAAACAGGATTCACCTATAGGGCATCCACAAAAAAAGACAATAACGAATGATGAGATTGTGGCTCAGGCGTTTGTTGTCCTCCTGGGTGGGTATGAAACCAGTTGCAACACATTATCCTTCACCTGCTACCTGTTGGCCAATCACCCTGACTGTCAACGCAAACTACAGGAGGAGGTGGATGAATTCTTCACAAGACATGTGAGTCTTATTTTTTGGTCTAATGGGACCTTTTACTTTTTTCTGTTCACAAAAATGCATTAAAAAATGTTGCTTGTGTACATACTTCACCTACACGACTTTACCTACAAGAGTTTGGTTAGATATTAGTCAATAATATACTGTATTTTTTTTTTTTTTTGTAGGATTCACCAAATTATACAAATGTTCAGGAGCTAAAGTACTTGGACATGGTTGTGTGTGAAACGTTGAGGCTCTATCCTCCTGGTTACAGGTAATACATGTATATATTTATATACATATACTGTATAAAAGCTTGCAGTACTTTACTTAAAACTTGGATCCTCCACCAGAGGCCTGAAAGACTAAAAGTTCTAAGCAGTCTCTTAGATGTTCCTACTGCGCTCTTCTGGACAGTGGTCTTTCAGGTTGTTCCTGGAATCTGTGGAGCCACTCTTCCAGTTTGGGGGTCACAGCATCAAGTGTACCATCTCTCAACAACTTCTGTATTTCCCCTTTCAGCCCTTGTTATTTCTCCATCTTCTCATGCTCCTTCTTCCTGATGTTACAGTCACTTGGGATTGTTACATCTATCACCACTGCCTTCTTCTCTTGCTTGTCAATTACCACAATGTCTGGTTTGCTAGCCATCACCTGTTTGTTGATCTAGTTTTGGAAGTCCCCCAGTGTTTTAGCCTTTCCATTCGCCACCACCCATGGTGGCGTCTCCCACTTTGACTGTGGGACTTCCCATCCGTACTCAGTCCAGATGTTCCTGTCTTTTATTCCATCAACTTGGTTAGGGTGTTCCATATCTGCTTTGTCTGCCAGGATCTTACATCCTATTATTATTATGAATGTGTGTATGAATGGGTGGATGGTTGGTATTGTAAAGCGCTTTTGGGCCCCTCATAGGGGGCTGGAAAGTGCTATATAAATAAGCTCCATTTACCATATTATGTGTTGAACTATCTCAGGGACATATTTACACAGCCTGCATTTAGTCTGGTATAACACCGGCATCTACTGCTCTTGTGCTGAAGGCTCTTTTTGTGTTGCCAAGATGAGTGTCTCTATGCTGTCCTTCAGTCCAGCCCACTCTAAGCACTGGTAGGATTTGTTGACATCAACCACTTCCTCAATCTGCTGGTGGTACATGCTGTGTAGGGGCTTCTTTCCATGATGGCTCCTCTTGTTCTGCTTCTTCTTGGGTTATTGCTGCTGCCTGAAACATGTATTCATCAGTTTATCATAAGGGGCATAGTTCTCTGCTTCCTTCTGTCCTTAGTGTATAATCTTAGGGTGTTTCACTTGGGATGAAACCCTCCATGCACTGTGAGGAGCTTTTGAGTTTTTCTATCAGTGGCTTCCATCCCCTCCTTTGGCCACCCACATACCAGCTGAGTATCTGATGACTGGAACTGCATGTTAATGACTCAGACTTTGTTCTTGCTATTCAGCTGGCCCTTCAGGACCTACTATCTGTAGATGCTTGGTTGTGGCTAACATTCTTGCAGCCTCATCATGATTGTATTTACCTGTGGGATTCTAAGGTATTTGTAGCTGTCTTGGACATCTGCAATGTTGCCTTCAGGTAGTTAATCCTCTTCAGATGTGAGCACCTTGCCTCTCTTGCATACAATTTGACCACATTTATCCAGTCCAAATGCCATTCCAGTGTACTTGCTGTATAGTCTGGTGAGGTAGATCAGTGAGTTGATGTCTTGCTCATTTTTGGTATGCTGCCTGATGTCATCCATGTAGCGGATGTGAATGATGATTGTTCCACTTTGTAACCAATATCCATAGACACGTTTTGAATTGATATGGTTGATGGGGTTCAGACCTATGCAGAACAGGAGTGGGGACAGTGCAGCACCTTGGTAAATGCCACATTTGATGCTGACCTGTGCAATTGGCTTTGAATTGGCCTTTATATTTGTCTTCCACATTCTTATTGAGTACTTGATGAAAGCTCTTAGTGTCCTGTTGATGTTGTATAGTTTCAGCCACTCCAGTATCCATGTGTGTGGCATAGAGTCATAGGCTTTCCTGTAGTCAATCCGGGCAATGCACAGGTTTGTGTGTCTGGTCTTAAAGTCCCGAGTTACAGTTCTGTCAACCAATAGCGGATGCTTGGCTCCCCTTCTATGCCTCCCTCGGGTAATGACCCATTTGCTTTGTCATCTTAGCTGTTCATTCCTGAAAATGTCTCTGTCTTGGATGTCTAGCACTATAAATCACAATGGATTTTGTTCTGGGAGATGCTTTGTTGAAGTCTTGGATCATTGTGTGATGCCTCTTTTTCATATATGCTTCTCCAGTCTCAGCTGTGGGTGTATCTACCCTTATGCTGTTCTATTGCCATTGAGAGTGCATTCTATGTGGTGTGGTTTAGAATTCATGTTTATTCTCCTAACATCTGCTTTTTGAGTGTACCATTTTTTTTATTTTTTTTTACATTTTTGGGTGCTTGTGGCCTTTATTGGAGAGGAGGAGGGCGAAACAGGTAGAGAGGGGGGAAGACACCGCAGAAAGAAGCGCGTCGGGTCCGGGACGTGAACCCACGACGCCTGCGGAGAGGCTCAGCCTCAAGCATATGTGCCGCCTGCTTTACCCACTGCACCAAGCGACGGCACATTTGAGTGTACCTTTTTAGATGAGTAGCTAGAGCTCTGAAGCATTGTTTGGCAATCTCTAGAGCCTCAGGTGTGAACATGTCATGGCATTTTCATTGTGGGTCTTTATTAATTGTACATTTCTGTTGTTCTAAAAGCTGGTTGATTTCTGTCTGTGTTACCTTGATCTTAGCTTTCATTAATTGGATTGGTTTGATCTTATAGCCAAGCAAATCAAGGATCACAGTGGCTGTGGTGTATATTATCTTATTGGTCTCCTTGATAGTGCCAGTAGGGATACTTGCTGCATTCACATCTTCTAGCAAACTTTCAGAAGGTACTTGTCAAGTGTCATTCTCAAGTCAGCTGCACTTGCATTCAGTTCCTCAGACAACATTATTGAAACAATTTTGATACTCATCTGGATGACAAGAAATCAAATTTTCTGTCATTCCCACATCCTTCCCATACAGCTCTTCTGTATATCCTTGCTCACAGTGTACCATTCCAACAGTGTTAAGTTCTCTGCCCTTACCCATGCACCTCTTGTGCCAGTAGTCCATTTTTCATCAGAGTTTCCTGGTTCCCCAACATCCTGTTCCGTTGGCACCAGGATTCAAACCCTGAACTCCTGATTTTCACATACCAGAGTCGTGTGATTTCATATACATTTGCACATTCACTCAGGGGGGAGTTGATACAACCTGAAATACAAATACCTTTTTTTTTCTTCCGTCAAGGTATTCCCGAGAAGTTGACCATGACTGTGTGATAAAGGGCCAATTCCTTCCTAAAGGGGTGACACTGGACATTTTTCCAGGCTTCCTCCACCATGATCCAGAGTACTGGCCTGAGCCAGAGAAGTTCATCCCTGAGAGGTGTTTCTTCCATCCATAATTTTAACATGTCCTCTTTTTTCCTTTCCTTTTTTGGGGGGTGGGGGGGTCACAAGGGTGCTGGTGCTTATCTCCAGTGGTCATTTTGTAGAGTAGTACACTCTGGACAGGTTGCATATTTATTACAGGAACACAGACTAATGAGACAAGTAACCACCCACTTTCTGAATATGGACATTTGGAGTTACCATTAAATTTTAAATACGGTACATGTTGTTAGACTGTGGTAAAAATAAACAGTTACCAGAGAAAATTCACACATGCAAAGGGAGAACATGCAAACATTAGATAGAAAGGCCAATATGCAAATCTGCAACCTTCTTGCTGTGAGGGGACTAACCACTGATCTGCTGTGCACAGAGGCATCTCAGTGCTCTCTAAATCCCTTACTCTAAGTCTAATAAAATAGTTGAAATGTATTTAGACCAATTTAGAC
Source organism: Argolebias nigripinnis (assembly GCA_031763805.1). NCBI lineage: Eukaryota > Metazoa > Chordata > Actinopteri > Cyprinodontiformes > Rivulidae > Argolebias > Argolebias nigripinnis. Next base: position 14,636,605 of record JARVJN010000002.1, read on the forward strand.
AAAAATCATTATGTTGACTTACCAAGTTCTTCATTGTGCTACAATCAGTCAGACACTTAATACCCTTTTTTTAGCAAGAAAATTAAATTAAACCACCCCAAAATCTAATATTCATCATTTATCTCATTGAGTTACCAATGAACAATGAGAACAGATTTTTTAAAAGATAAAGACAAGTTCCATGATTCTAACACAACTTGGAGACAAGCAGATTGACCATGTTAAACCATAAATAACCAATTTAGAGGTTTTTTGTTTGTTTTGTCCTAGCTAAAACTAGAGGAGTTTTGTTTTGTTTTAAATATTTTGCAATGTAGTTGAGGTTTTACTTTTATTTGAAACAGGGTGAAAGTTGTTATTTGCTTTTATGTTGCAAACAATAGTTTATTTGAAGCTGATTAGAAAGTGATTTTTTCCCTCTGTATGTCAGAGCAAATCAACTTTTTGAATTTATTGCTGTGTTTCACAATTCTAAATGGTTTCATCTGTGGTTTTCCCCAGGTTTACACCAGAGGCAAAGGCTAATCGTCATCCATTTGTCTACCTGCCCTTCGGAGCTGGACCCCGTAGCTGTGTGGGAATGAGACTTGCCCAGCTGGAAATTAGAATGGTTTTTGCACATTTGTTCCACAAATTCAGCATTGTGGCCTGCTCAGAGACCAAGGTGGGTTGGCTTTAAAAAATAAAAAATAAAAATAAATAAAAAAGCTATATTATACTATCATTGTTTTCGTTATTTAAACAGTATATCTTCATGGGAAATCAAAAATACAAAAAACAAAAACAAAAAACAACACTCATGGTTTTTAAACAGTATTTCATTGTGTTTAATTTGTTTTTCAGCGTGCATAAAAATAATTATGCTGCTGGATTATTTTTTTTAATCGAATATGTGGGACACATTTTATATTTTAATTTAGCTTTCTTAGCCTATAAAATAACTAAAAGTTTAAACAGTTGGTTTGTCAGTAGATGTTATCACACTTAATTCTCTATAGCATGTGTCAATATTTTAAATAGCTGATTAGACAATCATGCATAAATGTTCTTTTAAATGTGTTCAAAAATAATTTGACCCATTTAATTATTTTTTGTCTTCTTTCAGGCTCCTCTTCACTTGAAATCATTTGGCACTCTAGGACCCCAAAATGACATATTGGTGAAAATCACAAGAAGAGACAAAGGAGACATCCCATCTGATGATTAAATACTCACCTTTCAAAAATACCTTCATACAAGTTGTAGTTCAAGATCACTTTGTGTATTTAACACTGCATGTCTCTGCGGCTTTGCTCATTCTGCAATTCCTGAAGAGGCCTGAGTAAATCAATGTGGCACTTATAAGTGGAATATAATGAACACCAAGGAGGCGTGAATAGGACCTCTTTACATGTCTAATCAGGCTAGGTGACAGATCTATACTAAGTACTTCTTAGTGTTGGAAGAAAAACATTTCAGTAAGCTGTCCATTTTACTTAAAATAATCTTAACAGCAAAACAACAATGAAATATGAGTAACAGTTTGAATTAGTGCTTCTAATTCTCACATTCTAGCAAAGCTTCTTCAAAGAAACATGTAAAAGAAAAGTGCAATCTAACAATGTCTGTTTACATTTCTGTTGTAGACAATATACAGGATCATTCTTTAGGAAAGTTTAGGAAACAGCATCATCCCTCTTGTGCAACAGTAAAACAACCATTAAAAATGTCAAGGTCTGTCATTCTTATTTTATCCAAGAAAAGCACAGACTTGTCCATTTTCATTTCTATTAAATTTGAATAAAATGTTTTATTAAAATTTCTATTAAAATTCAAAATAATATTGAACGTTTATCTGGTGATTGTGGTTACGTTTTTTTTTTTTTAGTAAAAAAATCTCGATGTGTTTTTGAAATGATAGAGTAAGAGACTCGTCTTTTCTAATAGTTCTCATAATTATTGTCTTCTCCTTAATTATCATTAAAGAAAAAAACATTTGAAACTTATTAAAAGAACGGCATCTAATTTAGTTAAGATTCTGACTGTTTTTATATGCTTGGGTTCAATTTTGAGTTGATGAAGATCTAATTTTTACTTTGAGTGTACACAGTATGAGTGAGTTGCTTACACTTTATTAAAATATTTACGTACAATATGTAGTGTATAATCTTTTTTTAAATAAAGTGATTTGCTTGCAACCATGGATGAATTGTCATTTATTGTTGGAAATTATTATAAACAAACAACAGCAATAACAACAACCAAATTATTTTTTTCTACATATAAACACCAGATAACCCTTTGTTTCAAGATAGATGTTTGTTTGTTTGTTTGCTTTAATCAAGGTCTTTTCATTATTTTTAACACAAACACACCAAAGAAAAAAACAAAACAAAATCCTCTCTCGCCCCTTCCCTCTCACACCAGATCAGTCACATACAAAAATAGCCTATGCAGGCATTGACATGTTTTCAACATATGACACAAAAGGCTGCAAGGTGTCCTAGAATCTTTTTACAGAACCGTTCAGGGTATATCAAAATTTTTCCAGATGAACATGATACATCACTTCTCTTATCCAATGCTCATATGCTGGGGCATGTGGGTCCTTTCATTTGCACAAAACAAGTCTCCTGGCTTGAAAGGAGACAAAAGCATTGTTGTATTTGTTGAAGGACATGTCCACAGGGGCCACCCCGAACAGTGAGATGAACAGTGATGGGTGTACAGTTTTGCCACAATTGGAAAGAAGGTGTCAAAAATAGATTGCCATAGATCTGCAGTTTGGGATAGATCCAGAATGTATACAAGAGTGTAGCTGGAGTTTGTTTACAACAATTACGTGCTGGGTCCATGTTGGCTTTGATCTTGGACAACTTGTCTTTGGACCAATGCAGCTGGTGCAACACCTTGAATTGATTGAATACTGCATGTCTCAGACAGATTGAGAATGAGTACGTTCTGAATTATCCTTCACCAGATAGAGTCTGACATGGATTCCTCCAAGCCCCTTTCCCCATCTCAGTTTAAGGGAGTCCAAACTGGTCTCATGGTATGAACTGAGCAGTGTACAGATTTTGCTGAGGGCCCCCTTGGTGTCAGACCTGTATTCCAAAATCTTGACCACAAAATGTTTAGGAGGGTACTGTACTTCCAGTTCTAAGGTTTACTGCCTCTTTCTTCTATATTTTATGAACCAGGTAATCATTTACATAAACATATTTATTCATAATTTGAATTGGGAAACTTGATGTTTCTTGTTTTTGTGTTTGAATGTGTTTTGGTGAGCAGCATTGCCGTAATGTTTGCAGGACAGATTTGTACCTTTTTACAGCTTAGACAGTTTGGGAATTACAATCTGTATTGTTGTCTTTCTTTTTGCTTAAGATGGTTTCTCTTTTATGGACTTGTGATCTGTCCAGTGTGTACCCTGCCTCGCACATAGTGACTGCTGGATATGGGCACCAGTGACCCCCCGCGACCTGCAATGGAAGAAGTGGGTAAAGATGATGGGTGGATGGATGGTTTCCCTTATAAATACAGCCATTGATGAACAACTTGAGTGTGCCCATGATAAGTTAGAAAAAGCCTTTGATATCCACAAGTAATCAAAACCAGGGTATAAATAGGACAGTTTCTCATTTTTTGTTGTGTTCATTTGAGTTATTTATTTACGTTTGTGTGTTTGTTTATATAGATATATTCACCACTTTTCCTTGGATGTTAATGCCAGCATGGCCTTTGTCATTCAAGTGGACTAACAGAACAACCCAGATAATCTTTTAGTTTGCCATGTTCAGATGCTCTTTGCCAAGAACCTTATTGAAGGATGCGGGAGATGTGGTGGGTGTTAAGATACAGGCAAATACCTATACCTAATGTAAACTAAATACCATGATATCAAAACAATCTGTCAAACTGTGTCAAGATTGCAGTGAACACAACCAAAGGATGCAGATTTGTGCAAAGACTTGATAAAAAACAAACAGTTAAATGAATAAAATATAAACTTTGGCATGGCAGAAAAACAACTAAAACTCCAAGAGCATACTCACAGAACAAAAATAACTGACAGGGAGGCCAAAAGAACGACTGACAGATGATACAGTGAGGACTAAAAGTTTAATAGGTGGGGGGAAATGAAACAAGTGGTGACAGGTAAGCTTGATGAATATGAGAAGCAGGTGTAAATGCACAAAGTGTAAGAATGACTGGCGTGGAAAAGTCTGATAAAACATGGCAACACTGAGAAACTAAATACAACAAATCTCAAAAAGATATACAGGAGGAATTTAAAAAAAACAGCAACATGACAAAATGAACAAAAATCCACAAGAAAACAAGGGGGGGGGGGGGGTAAAAAAACAAAAATCAAACAAAACACACACACACACACAAACGGCACTAAACAGAAA
>JARVJN010000002.1:16175326-16188143 GCA_031763805.1 Argolebias nigripinnis
GCTCAGACACATATTTGCTATAATTTTTATCAAACAATTAATTGTTTTTAAGTGTTAATCTTCTTAAAAGCCTTGCTATGCGCTCCTGTGGAAGAGACATTTGCAGCAGAGCTAAACACGGTCCACATTTTGACGTAGGTGCGACTACTACTCAGGTGCGACCTATACACCCCAGAAAACACTGTATATACTGTATACAACACACTGGTTGCACATGACATTGTGCTGTGATAAAACTGCACATTTTAAAGTGACCTCCTTTAACTCCGTGCAAAAAGACCTGAAGCTCTCGACCTTGACCCCTCTAAGGATGTTAAACAGCTGTTTAGTTGATTGGAAAAATCAACGTAGATGTGTTCCTGTTTTTAGTATTTAACACCGTTTTATAATGTAGCAATTTTTTATTTAATTTTATATCACTCCTTTTATATGCTTTTCATTTTATATGCTTTTATAATGAATGTTTATTGCTGTGTATACCTCATCTGTGTGTTTTGTTTAAAACAGGTCTCTCTTATTATGAGCATGCATCAGGGTGTCTCTCTTATTAGTCCTCATGACTCACTGAGACTAACCTGTATAAATAAAGGTTGAATGAAAAATGCAAGTTGGTACCTCGTCTATTTTTCTCAAGTTATCTTGCTCACCGTCACAACCTTCACAGGTGGCCCGAGGGCCGGGGAGAGGCCACAAGTGGACCTGTGGTGGTAATTCATGCAATTATGTGTCTGTCCTCAGTCAAAACAAGTAAGACTTTTACAACTTAAACCCTAAACTCGAAGCAAAGATAAAGTGAACATTTTGCATGTTTTTTATTTATATACAATGTCAAAAATACTCTTCTTGACTGAGCGTGTTCTAGAAACGAAGCTTTTATCTTAGAGAATTCAACAGAGCAAAGTCTGAAATAACTACCGGTAATCGTTTTCCAGACTCGTTTGTTTCCAAGGAAAACACTAAAACACACAAAAGTTGTTATTTTTCATTCTTTTTAAGACTGGGGTGCCTGAGAAGCCTGGTTTTAAAGATGAACTTTCTTTTAGTAACAGCAGAGTGTAAAGTGATCGTGTTGGTGGAGAGAAGACTGCTGACCACCACATCTGGGTCAAAGTTCATCTCCACTTCAGTCCAACACTTCAAAACATGAGGTGAAAATAATAATAATAATAATAATAATAATAAACTTTATAACATAAAGCTGACTAAATGAGTCCTCAGTTTGAAGACTGTCCACTTCATGTTGTCTGAGCTCACGCTTTTTGCCCATAAATGACTCAGAATCAGTAACTTCTGGACATTTGTTGACACATATCATAAAAACTAAGGACAGAAAGTACACTCATCTTTATAAATATAAAAACCTACATTTTAAGACTAGTAACCAACTCGTTTAACATGTTAGCTGATGTTCTGTTCCTGAGCAGAAAGACTGAGATTCAAGCACAAATAAAGCGAAGTCTGAGCTTCTTTATGAACACTCCTCCACAACACAAAAACAAACAATGTGAGCAAAACAAGTAACACACATTTCTCAAGATATATATATATATATATTAAAACTACTTAACACTACTCATATATTAATAGTTTTGGAATTAATTAACCAAACAAATTTCCTACATACCTTTTCGGTGTCAGTTATATTGTATCTTAAACTTGTAAAGGCAGTGTGGTAGGATTGAACTGCATTTCTGTTACATTTTCAAAATAAAATATATTACAAGTAAAAATGAACATCAACGCATATAGAAACAGATATATACTTTAATATAAACTTTATTTCCCTATGTATTTATAGTGTATTTACTAATATTGTTATCCTTGACGTAAAGTCCTTTATTTACACGTTGCAATTTATCCTAAGCATTTGTTTTGAAAAACCGTTCATTCACATTGAAGCATATCCGGTAACGCTTTACTCGTTCTCTTCCCGTTACGTGCCAGTATGTCGTGCTCTCATTGGTCAATAGATATAACTTTCGACCAATCAACGACCATTTCTTTGTTAACAAGGAAGAATACTCGCAACAAGCTAACGGCGTGACCAAGGTGAGCCAGGACTTTATATCTAATGTAATAACTCAGAAATAATTTTGTAAATGTAAACTAAAACAATAATTAATTGTCTTTTCCCGCTTTTTCGTGCAAAGTCGTGGGGAGTTGGTGATTGCCTCCAGCTTTGAATAATTAGCAAACTAACATTAGCTTATCAGCTGCAGTTCTGTAGCGGTGTTTAGTCATTAAATGAATGGACATTCAGTTATTCTTCTCTCTGCATTATGTTTAATTTTTACATCCCAGAAGAAAAGTGGAAGGAGCACCATGGGAGTGTTATCCACGCTGATGAGGGGTCTGGTTCGAGGCGCAGACAGGATGTCTGAGTTCACCAGCAAACGTGGATCAAGAACCCACAACAAAGGACGAGGCGCCCGGCCCGCTGGACGGAAGCTGCCCAGCAGCAAGTTCATCAGTGTCCCTGAGATGATCCCAGAGCTGGTGGTGCCCAGTTTGGAGAATTTTAAACTCAAGCCTTACGTATCATACCGGTCATCCAATGGAACAGAAGCACCAGTCACTGCACAGAGTCTATTTGATGAAGCTGTGGCTCCCCAGATAAAGAAAGACTTTGAGGAGGGCACGTTCAGCAAAGATCAGCTGGAGAAGTATGGATTTGAGCCAACCCAGCAAGGGAAACTCTTCCAGCTGTATCCTAAGAACTATGCGCGTTAGAGATGGAGTCTGACAACCCCCAGAAGGATCATCAGATGAACTTTCTACAAGAACCTAACAGTTCATTACCAAATTTACTGGACAGAAGGCAGACTGCAGAGCTGTGTGTGTACAACCGATATGTGAGCTGGGCTTCATTTACACCTTTAAATGAGTGCTCTATAAAAACAACTTGTGTCATGTTGAGATCGTGCATCATAAGAAATAGTGGGGACACAAATATTGAATGTTCATCAAGTAGTTTTATTTTGTGGAAGGAAATAAAACTGTTCACATCGTAATTTTCTAAACTTTGAGTCAAATTACAAGGCCCAGTATTTGTTGAAGGATGCACATCACCTGCTGCTTTTCATGGCAGACTTGACACCAAGATGATGTGATGATGATACATTTTGAGCTTATGCAATTCTGACACAAACTTGTAATGTTGATCATAATCTGTTAGCCCTTGCAGTAATAAAGAATGAATTTCAGCTACAACCAGACTTGTACAAACTGAGTTCTGTCCATTTTATGTTTTCTACAGTTGACTGGCAGCCATCTTCAAAAGGTTTGACTCCAAAAGTGAATCACTTGTAGACGTACATCTAAAGAAAACCTGAGTATGATTAAAATTAGGCCTGTCACGATAACACATTTTGCTGGGTGATTTGTTGTCTCAGAAATTATTGTGATTAATAATATTGTTTGAAATTTTACAATAATTAGTAATTGTCAAATTTAAGAAAAAAAGTCCAATTTGTTTTGTGTGTAGTACTTTTTTTGATCATCAGATGGCAGTATAAGACAACTGAAGGATGGATAGTGAGGGAGCGAGCAGTGTGCCTAAGAAAATGGGAGGGAGACCCCTTGACGTGACATGAGCAGTCTTTACTTTTTTTTGGTTCTCAAAAAAGCAATTTTCACACAGAGCTTTTAATAATAAAAAAAAAATCAGTAAACAAGTTCTCAGCTTCTTTTTGCAGAAAAAAAGAACAACTTTTTAGATGAAGGCACGGGTTTCAACCGTGAATTTTGGAGCTTCGACCAGACGGAAGTTTTTTCTCGAGGCTGGCCTGTTAGCTTAGCTTCTCAGCTTAGCTGCTTTTAACAATCCCAAAACACGATTTTGGATGGTTAAAATGGATTTTAAAGAGAAAAGAAAGGAGTCAGTGAAGAACACCGGAGTTGAGCCTTGTGCCATCCAGTGTCGTCAGTAGAAAGAGAGAGACAAGAAGAAACGATAAAGCCGATAAATGTAAATAAGGTAGTTAATTTTCATTTATCATACATTTGTACGATTAATTGATTTATTGTTTGTCGCGACAGGACTATTCGAAACAAAGAGATTTTTAAAAAGCTACATTAAAATTTGTCCTGTATGTAGTTTAGAGCTGAATTTTCAGTTGCATTGTGGGAACTAAAGGATCTACCAGCTGTAGGGTTGAAATGATGGATATCTTCATGGGTAAATTTGATACAGTGTCCAAATATTCAGGAATGCTTCAAGATAAATAAAATATTTGCATAACACCTAATATCGGTGACACAGAAGTAAAGACATAATAAATACAGATAAATTAAAATAGTGTAAATAAATACATGAAGGTTGAAAGAAGAGTAAGGCCTGTTTTTTTTGTGTTTCAGCTCTGATGTCACTCAGGACGCCGTGGTGTCACCACAGCAGGTGAAGCAGCTTCGGCTACATCGAGCTCTGTGTTTTGATAAATGCTGTCCTCTCGCTGTGACCGTCCACGTCCTCGCCGTCTGATTCAGACTCGTAGACAATCGTGTCCTCGTCCGCCCACACAGTGGGGACCCCCTTGTAGCAGATCCGAGCCTTCCTCTCCCGCCTCCGGTGGAAGCTCAAACCAAAGCCCACACGCATCCCTCTCGTCTCTGAAAGCACAGAGGGCAGTTTGGTCCTCCAGGCCACTGAAGCGTCGCCTGAGCGTAACTGCAGCAAGAAGAAGACCCCAATAAAGGCAGCCAGGATGAAGGCACAGCTGAGAACTGCCACGGCGACAGGCAGCTGAGTGGGCGGAGCCACACCGAGCCCCGGCAGCTCCTCGGTTTCTCCGTTTTTGTTGTGATTCGCTGCCGCCGAGCTTTTGGCCTCCAGCTCGTCTTCTTGATTCTGGGGTCCAACTGTGAGGGGGGACTTCCGCTGGACCTGGTTCTGGTGCAGACAGGAGGTGAGCACCAGGTGGCTGTGAGGCGGGCAGGACAGGCAGTCTGCGGGTCCGGTGCTGGAGCAGGTGAGGCAGGCCGGGCTGCAGGGCAGGCAGGCCTGCACCGAGGACAGGTCCACCCAGTTCTCAAGAGACAGGTTGAGGAGCTGCGGTCCTGACGTGAACCCTGGAGGACACAGCTTCACACAACCCTGAAGGAAGAGGGAGAAGCCAGGGCTGCACTCTGACGGGACAGGACGAGACAAAAAGTAAAGGATTAAAAGAAATGTGGTTGACTTAGGACTTTTGCACAGTAAGCTGTATTTTTTAGAGAAACCTCTGACATCACTGCGACTGCCATAAGAGAACCATTTAAACACTATAATGAAACACAGTTTAGTTACAAACAAATGGTTTAATAACTTGATTACATGTTCTCACTGAAGTTTTCTGTCTACGCTGAAACACACAAAGGATTTTCTTCTTCTACACACTGAGAGACGGACCGCTCTTCTGGCAACGGACACCGCCAGTAATTGGAAGAGGCACTGATTGTATCAGATGAACTTCTTGTCCTCTTTCATCCTTTTCATAAACCTTCAGTTCAAACGCTCAGTTCATGTAATATCTGTTAAATCTTTTTTAACTTGTTTTCAGTGACAACACGCAACAGCAGACAAGTCATGAAAATAAGGATTTTATTTTTTTATTTTTATTTTGTTCAAATGTAGTTAACTTTACAACATATGCACATTAAACATCAAAGTTCATGCTCAATAATCCAGGTACAATAATCCAACTATGTTCAGTCAGGTCCTCTGGACGGTTTCTTTTGTTGTTGAGACGTTTCATTCTTCATCCAAAGGACTTCATCAGTCCCAGGAGCCACAACAGACTCAGTCCCACAAGCAGCACACGCCCATAGTGGATCAACCAGTTTAGTGGTTATAAAATGACTTTTGGGGCCCACTATGGTTCAACTTCCTGTTTGGTCCACTATGTGAGTGTGCTGCCTGTGGGACTCCGTTTGTTTGTGCCTCCTCGGACTGATGAAGTCCTTTGGATGAAGGACGAAACGTCGCAACAAAAACAGAAACTGTCCAGATGACCTTACTTAACTTGGGTGTATTCATTTAAAAAAATAACACACAAAAAAATTAAATTTAATGTACATTAAATATGTTATCATAATGACAATCCAAGTTTAATTATAACAATAAAAAAATTTCTGTGCTAGTAAATCCACTGTAAATCAATTTTTCTCTCTTCACATTGTTCAGTAGATTTCACCAGACATTTTTCTGATTTTAACAAATCTGCCCAACAGTAATTATCTTTCTGCACTGGCAAATAATTTGACTAGTTTCTACTTTGTATCCTCTTTATGTTTTTTTGTATATCTACATAACCTTTTATTACAGTAGTCCCTCATTACTTTGCGATTCGTTTTTCACGGACTCGCTCGTTCAAAATAAGATTGGACATGACACACATTTGGCTGATTGAGGGATGAGCCAAACGACCGGCACAATTTTTTTAATTTGAAATAAATTATTTTAAATTATTTAGCAACTGCGTGCAGACCATAGCTGTGGGAGAAGCTCCTCCTGCAGCTGATCAGCTGATCTCCATACACAGTGGAGAAGTGGGCGGGGCTGAGAGTGCAGCCGGAGGCAGGGAGCTGAAATCATGACATTCTGTGCTCTTTTAGAGCGTTTAGAGTTTAAAAACATTGTTTAGAATATTGCAAGAGTGTGGGAAGGGTTTAAAACACCTTAATATGTAAATACTAAAATGAACTACTACTTACTACTATTCCTACTTTGCGGTTTTTCCCTTATCGCGGGGCTTCAGGGTACGGATCCCCTGCAATAAACGAAGGACTACTGTATTGTTATTATTTTTTATTACCAGTACAGTATTATTATTACTGTGCAGTGTTGGGAGTTCATTTCTGGGAAGTCATTAAGGATTTGTGTTTGTGTAAATGAAAGGATTAGCAGTAACTATAATATAGATTTCATCTGAATGATAAAGAAGTAAACCTGACTGGCAGGGAGAGATGCGTCTGATCTGCTCTGGCTCTATGTGGAGACTGTTGGCAGTAGGCACCTCTTGCACTATTGCAGTTTTAATCTTGCCTGCTGCTCCCAACACACCCCACACTCTCAGACGACATGGACATGTTAACATGCTAATTTGTTGTGCATGTGTAAACACACGCAGAACAGCCTTGTGAATAAGTCATCTGCATTCACGTTTGATTTCACTCGTCGACACTCAACACGAGCTGACCTGACGTCTGGTTTGTGGCAAGATCCAAAACAAAGAATTCAACTTGGTCTCACCGATACAAATCTGCTGAGCGTCGAACGTCTTGCAGCTGTTATTGGAAGGTCGAGGGAAGTCGGGTGAAGAGGGGTTGACGACGCTCGGCCCGGTGCCCCACAGGATGAGAGTGAACTGACTCAAAACACCTAAAGAATAAAGAAAGAAAAGTCAGCAGAGCACGAGGAGGCAAAGATGTGGAGGGAAATGTCAATTTAGCCCTTCTCAGTGAGAGAAAAGCTGGCTGAGCAGCTGTAAAGATGTGAGAGAGGAAACAAGAGATGTGAGCATGCCAACATAACTGAAGGACACCAGCAGAGGACAAAAAGTTCACTCATCTGATCACTTTCTGCATCTCTAAGCAAATTAAGTTACAGCAAACTTCATGACCAATTGTTTCCTTTTGAGCAAAAATGCAGCACAAAACTTTGAAATAGTAATAAAATAAAATAAAAACACTTTAAAGCCCACGACCAAAAAGATTGGTGGATATTTTTCCTTGCAGCAGGAGCCAACTGTTAATCTAGTTGTGCCTGTAGAAGCTTCTCCCCTGGGTGGTGAAAATATTACAAACCGTGCCATTAGAGGAGGAATGAGAGAGAAACTGAAAAGAGGCTATCTGGTGAAGCGTGAAAGTATGCAGAGAGACTCAGAGAGAGGGGGCAGTTAATAGCACCACCAATGTGGTTTCAACATAATCTGCCCAGAATGAACAATTAACGGCGATTGGGGGGGGTGGGGGGGGGGTGTTACCGTAGTCTCGTTCATTCGCTGCCACATTTTCTACTTCTAGTGTCCACTCTCCCTGAGGATCCTCGTCCCATGAGTGGGTGGTCATAAAGGCCCAGTCATTGAACCCTTCTGAGGAATAGTCATTGGGTCTAAAGAGAAGAGAAGAGCAGAAGAAACTGCGTGTCTGTCGTTTTCTTTGTGTGCTTTTCTCAGAGAGAATGCCTGTGGGAGCATCTGTGTACAAAAAGAATTGAAGAGCACACATATTGTTTGTCTCCGTGTGCCACAAAGACACAGAAAAGTGGGGGTTTTACATTAAGGGCTCGGCTGCTGGCTTGGCTTGTTTTATTGTGTACCTTGGGAACAGCAGGGTGGAACGTGTGCCCAGTGGGCTGATGAGATGAATGGCCAATTTTCCTCTCTGGTTGTGGGAAAGAGTGAGGCGAGCCTGAACGTGCTCCAGAGATCTGACATACTCCGGTTGTCCCCAGCAGGCATCCACGCGTTTGCTGAACACCAGCTTGTTTCCGATGTCTCTGCAGGTTTGACGAGTGGAAGGGAGAGTGGTTAATGTTGTGTGGCTGCAGAAATAGACAAAGAATCGCTCTGTGCTAAGATTCAAAGCGACCTCCCTGGCCTCGAGAACTATTCTCTGATATGCTATCAGGCTTAGAGGAGGGTGGTGGGAATTACGGAGGAGCTAGTGCTAGTAATAAAATCAAAACCCGCGGCTATTTACACACAAACACAGATTCAAGACGTCCTCCTAACCTGGATTCTGTAAGCATGGTGTGAACACACTGGTGCTGCGGCCCCACTGTTGTCCAGTTCTGTGCCAGCACCACCATGGCACCTGCATCCAGGAGACCATACCCGTACGAATGACTCACTGAAGAGGAAAAAAACAACAACGAGTTGGAGTGACGAGGAGATAAATGCAAGTTGTTAGAAGCTAACCACAGACAATCTTCTCTACTTTAACCTGAGCGTTCAATCATAAATCTTTCTAAAGCACTCCGCTCTGCAGCCTCTCCTAAAGCCAAACTAAATTCACATTTTCTGCAGCCATCATAAACATTTAGTGCTTTTTTTTAAGGATCAAGATTAAGATGAAAGATCTTTATAGAGATCTGAACTGCTCCCTTCTGTCTCAGCGTGCTGATGGGTGCGTGCGTTTGATTGACAGCCGCTGGCAGGAGAATAAGAGACAAAGTAAACAAACTTCTCCCGGAGCTCTAGAAGACACGAGCAGACAGTGTGTTGCTGGCACACCACACAGAAAGTCATTTGTAAGGCCTGTAAGTGTGCACGCAGTTGAAAGTGTTGGAGCTGAGCTGTAAATCTGCCACAGAGCCTGACACAGGCAGCACAGTTTACTTGGGCTTGTTTGGTGACTTCTTCCACAAAGTACACAGGGAAACTGTACAGGTGTTTATATGGCTGTAAATTCCACAGGGACAAAGAATGTGGGGAAGTTGATCCAGGTGGTTCCCTTGTCAGTCAGTCCACTCAGTGCAACACATGATTATGGGAATTGCGCCGCCGCGCGGTTCACCTGAAGTAACACATTCACGCCATTATGGCAGGTGGGCGTCAGCGTCACCACAGAGGCCCCGCCCTCTTGGTATAAAGATGCATGCGCCCATCTACATTTCTCTTTTATGCCCTTCACCTCGCTTACACCTGAACTTCGCGGGACTCTCTGTGACAACATCGCTCGACTGGAGGTGAGCTCGCTCCCTACCCTGAGCGTACAGAGAAATTTCCTGCGTACTGCTGGGCTAGTGAAAGCTAGCCCAGTGCCTTTTATTTAACCTCAAGGTTTTTTCTTCTCTCTTCGCAGCAGCTTCGCTCGACGGCGCTGATTGCGTCACTCGCTACCTAGCTAACGGAGTTAGCAGGCTAGCCAGCGAAAGCGACTCGACGAAGAGGACATCTCCGGACCACGTTAGCACAGCTAACGAGCTCGACTCTTCTCAGCCATGGCTCCAGAGAAGGGAAAGTGAAAATCCAAAAATTCTAAGAAAACCAGCAGATCAGTGAGCCCCAGCTCCCGAGCCTGCCCCCGTGGCTGCGGCTACTCCCTTTCGGCGACGGACACCCACGAGGCCTGTCCCATCTGCCTGGGGATGTTGCACCCTAAGACGGCACTGGAATCCCCCGAGTCCTGTCCACACTGCAGCCAGATGCTTGAGGCCGTGAGGAAGCGTCACATGGACATCGTGGCCAAGGCTATGGGTGGCACCGCGGCACCACGAGACCCGGACCTCACAGAGGCGCTCACTCCCACACCGGAGCTCGAGGCCACTGAACTGGAGGACAGTGGACAAGCTGACTGGGGGGACAGTATGGACATGGCGGCTCCCGTCGGGGACTCCACTGCCGAGTTTGACACGAGAAGCCTGTTACGCGCAGACGAGCTCTCGCTAACAGCCTCAGGTGAAATTTCAGACGACAAAGCTGAGAACAAGGACGAGGGGGAAGAAGAAGACTTCTCCCAGAACCTGACGACAGCTCAGCCAGAGACGGATGTCTCCATCCCGCTCTGTTCGACTTGTGTCGCAGAGCGGCGGACACGCTGCGGATCAGCTGGCCAGAACCCCCACCTAGACAACAGGTAACGAGGTTGGCGGGGAATTATTTCTTCGCCAAGCAGCAGTCGGCCACAAGGCACAGGATGCCGATTTTTCCGGATTTCCTGACGGAGCTCACTCGCACCTTGGCTGAACCCAGGGCTCCCATGCTTCTGCCTCTCTCCCAGTTCCTCAACGTCGCCGGCATGGAGGCAGCAGGAATCGCCACCATCCCGCAGATGGAGGACACACAGGCGGCCCACTTAGCCCCCAGAACATCGGGCTCCAAGCCAACTCTGCCCAGCAAAGCCTGCCGCGCCTCGGCCTCCCAGCTCGAAAAATGTTACCGAGCTCAGAGCCTCGCGGTCCGCACCATGAACGCTTCGGCCATGATACAAGCCTACTTGGCGGAGAAGCTGCAGGAGCTCCAGCAAACAACGAACAAAAAGAATGTGTCAGAGATCCTGGTGGAAGCCCGCAAGGTGACTGACTTTGTCCTCCGTATGATGGGGACCGCGGCCATCGCTCAGGGGAGATGTATGGCTGAAGTGGTCATCACTCAGCGCCATTTGTGGCTGACCTTGATGGACTTGCCGGAGGGCCAGTGGTACCACTTCCTCCACCACCCGATCGAACCGCTGGAGCAAAGTCGAAAAACAGGCTGTAGCCCTGCGCGAGGGGATGCAGAGAAAACCTTTTACGCCCCCAGAGACACCAGTGGGAGCAGGGCCGTGCAGCCTCGACACCGCTCAGCCATACGCCGTCCCCCCGCAAAAAAGGCCAGCGTATGACGGGGAGCAACGGCCGAGACCCGCAGCAGGACCATCTCAGGCTGGCCAGACGTGGGCCAGGAACAGGTTTGTTCCTCGCCAAGCAGATCCGCCGAGGTCTTCCTTGACAAACCCGGACCAAAGGCAGAAGTTGGCCTGAAGAAACGGGACCACTTCGCAGTTTTACAGGTTCGCCCACCCATGTGGTATGGGAACCCAGACTTTCAAATCCAGATTTTATGTGTGAAAAGCAGCAAAAAGCTGGTGACATTTGTGTGTACACAAAACATGTTTCTGCTGTGTGTGTAAAAAAGACGCTTTGTTCTTTAAAACACGAAAATAGAGTTTCAAAAGCACATCCTGCCCTATGTCTTGACTAAAAAAAACCACAGGACCATTTTTATGAAAACAGTCTCGATAAAGGGAGAGGGCAATCACCCCTCCTCCCTCGTGAAACACAAGGTGTCAGGCAAGACAATGAGCCTCAGCGGGACGTCAGGAGTCTGTCTGCCACAGGCAGACTTCCTGGCGACTGGTGGACAGGTCAGCTCGTCGAAGGGCGAGCGGGTGGGAGTCACTGCTCCCCCTCCCGCACCCTTGACACACAAACAACCCAGAATACACATGCCCCACAGGTTCAGCGCACACGCTCAGGCTTGGGGGGGGGGGGTGTCGTCCAAACATGTGGGTCATGTCAACCGTCAGTCGGGGCCTCCGGCTTTAGTTCCACAAAGAGGCCAACCCCCTTCACGGGGGTGCTGCTACCCAACATAAACCCAGACCGTGCACATGTTCTAAGGGAAGAAATCTCCACAATGCAGCAGAAAGGAGTAATAAATGTTGTTCTTGCCCACAATGTACACACAGGCCATTACAGCAAGTACTTCCTTGTGCCAAAACGAGACCAGGGCTTAAGGCCTATACTTGACCTCCGAGCATTGAACAGAAGGATAAAAACATACAAATTCAGGATGCTTACACCGAGACTGGTAATCCAGTCGGTGAGACCGAGGAATTACTTCTGCACAGTCAATCTCAAAGATGCCTTCTTCTACGTGAGCATCCTACCACGGCACAGAAAATATCTACGTTTTTCCTTCAAAGGAAAAGCATTTGAATTTCTGGCCCTCCCTTTCGGATAAAAAACTGCATCAAGATCATTTACGAAAAGTCTGGATGTGGCCTTAACCCCACTGAGGGGTCAAGGGATCAGAGTTTTGAATTATCTCGACAATCTGTTGATCCTTGGTCGGGACAGAGCCCAAGCACAGCAGCACTCACAGATGGTGATGATTCACCTGGAGGCTCTGGGCTTCATCATAAGCCTACAGAAGAGCAATCTGATACCATCCCAGATTACCGTATTCTTGGGAGTACAGATCAACTCCATTTTGTACAGAGCACGGCTCTCAGAGGCTCGGATTTCATCCATCCACCTCTGCCTGGCACGTTTTCAGCTGGGCCAGAGAGTGTCTCTCAAACTGTGCCAGCATCTCCTGGGTCTCCTGGCAGCAGCAATTGTCTGCGTGCCTCA
>JARVJN010000002.1:16253611-16265229 GCA_031763805.1 Argolebias nigripinnis
CAGTGAGATGTTAAAGATGTCCGTGAAGACCGCTGCGAGTTCCCCTGCACAGTCCTTCAGCACACGACCAGGTATGTGTCCCTGTTATGGACTGGAGACCTGTCTGGGGTGTCCCCCACCTCTTGCTCAGTGACTGCTGGATATGGGTACCAGTGACCCATGTGACCCAAAAAGAAAGAAGCACGTAAACGATAATGGGTGGATAGAAGGATGGATGGGTTGTTATTCTCCTGTTCAGCTAGGCCAGTGCATTTCTGCTACAAAATAAATGAAGCTTAAAAATATTTAATGCTTTCAATTTTTATCTTTAATAATTATTTTTTTAAGTTTCAAGGTCCAGATGCTCAACAAGTTCTAGGTTAAAGTGTGTCAGACAATTTCTGCACAAAATACCAAGAATCCTTTCCCTGATTCCTTTAAAACATTTTTCACAACATTTCTTTGTATTGAAAGGTTCACAAACTTTTTCAGCTTTTGTTTACTTGAGACCTCTACTCAACAAATGAAGAGTCAACTGTTGATAATAAAGCAACAAAAATCAAACACCCTTCCCTATACAATTTGGATTTTTACCTAACATTTAGGGTAAAAAAAATGCTGTTAGCAATCACTTTTCATAAATTTGTTATTTTTTGGAGATTATCTTTAATTGCAAAAAAAAAAAAAAAATCACAGCCAACTATCATAAGAGTAAGACAGGAATTGCCACTGAACAAATGTACTACTGTTCAAGTTATGCCGTAAATTCAATTTAAAGCTTTATTTTATTCTAAGACTTGTACATACCAAGAAGTGTATTGGAAATAAAAAAGAATATATTATCTCAAAACAGACAGCAAAAGACTAATACTCTCAAGGGTTCTCATTTAAAAGATAAAAGGGTGCAATGGTCATTAAAGTATAAAAGCAAGCAGACCCCAGGAGTGGAGGGATCTGGGCATATTTGAACCAAAACTCATTCAAATTCATTTAGCGTAACAGTCCTTCCTTGGACATCAAATATACAGAGACTTGAAGACATCAAAACATCTTCCATTGGAGAATTGTGCTCTTTGTGTATCGACAATCAAAACTTGAGCCTTGCATATTTTCGTTGCAGCCTGGGATACTGTGCAATGGTTTGTGCCCAAATCTGAAGGGATGGCACCTTAAGGTACAGGATCATTATGAGCAAAAGCACAAAAAGACTCAAGGCATACGAATACCAAATCATATATTCTAAAAACTAAACATTTATTAAAGGACCATAAATCCCTAACTCTAAATTTTTTGGCAATAATGTATACTTTTTTATAGGAAACATTGTCACAAGAAATAATCAGATGTTTTGTGTACAGTATACATTTTTTTAAGCAGCATATAAAATCAATGACCTTTTTGCAGAGTAACTCAGTCAACTTTCGAGATATAGCTTAAAGGTTGGTAGATGAAAAATAAAATATAAACAAATGAGTAGCATTAGTGTCATATTTCCAATGGCACGTTGTATTTTCAATTACAGCTGCTGGTCCATGTGTAAAATCCTGCCCATCAGCTTCCACAAACACCAAAACAGACAGGGTGGAAGACATTAGAAGTTTGATTGCTCCATTGTTAACTTCTTTGTGTCCCTGTTTATGGTCAGCAAGCACATAAACAGGAGGAGACAATATCAGAAGCCTGCTATTAAAGTTAAGCATAAATTAAATAAAAGAAAGCTTTTGTAACATGGTAACTGCAATGTTTTTAAGCGTTTGACATATAAAAAGCAATTACATGTAGTTGCAGCAAAATGTGTAAAGCCCAGACAAACAACAATATATGGGTCTTTATTATTACGAATTAGGTTTCAATTATCAGTCATTATAAAAGGTTTTGTTGTGAAGCAGGTGGAAGGATAACGAGAAAAAATATTAAATGCACCATAACACTGACATTTACATCTAATTACAATGTATTTTTCTTAAAGCTACAGTTGTAAAATACTAAGCTATTTACACATTTTTAACCTTTTGATATCAAGTAGCAATGCACCGATTACTTAGCAGGATAATTAAATCAACTTAGCTTAAACATGACCAGCTAATATGAGTGGTAAATCCTTCACTCAAAAATCCATTTTTTAAAAATGGTAAATGATAAATGGAGCTTACTTATATAGCGCTTTCCAGCCCCCTTTGAGGGCCCCCAAAGCGCTTCACAGTATCAACCATCCACCCATTCATACGCACATTCATACACCGGTATCCGTGCCAACCAGTCCTACCGGGAGCAACTCGGGGTTAAGTGTCTTGCCCAGGGACACAACGAGGTATGCAGTGACCGGGGATTGAACCGGAGACCTTCCGGTCCTGAGCCGGCTGCCCTGCCTCTACACCATCTTGGCCCTTTTTTTACAGTCAGTAAAAATATTATAACACAGCAGGAAACTAGCATAGCAATTCTAAACCTTATTAATGGGTGAGGAAAGCTTAACATTTTTTACAAAAATAAGAGGGGGCGTAAGAGGCCTATAAGTTATTAAAAGCAAACCAAGCTTTATGGAGACCAATATACGTCTGCTTTTTAAAACAGGCAACATCTGTCAGCTGTCAAATAAACAGGTGACTAAAGTCCAATCGTTTATTTTGACAGACATGGCACACTTCTGTTTTGAGGCATGTTAAAAAGACTAAAAAACTTACAGTATAATCCCCATAGAATATTTTCTTTAAAAAAAAAAACTGTGCTCCTTTATTAGCTGAATTGTATAAGTACAAATACTTGTGTGTTTATTAAACTTGTGGTAGCATATTTTGTCAGATTTGCATTAATAGAGAGAAGATTCTGTACCTGATGCCACTTTGGGAAAAAAAAAAAGATTGAATAGAATAGAATAGACTTTGTACCTTTATTGTCATTGCACCTGAGTATAACACAATGTGGGTAAAGAATATTAACAAAATGAAACCATACAGTAGTCCCTCGCTACTTCGTGGTTCATTTTACACAGACTCGCTCTATCGCAGTTTTTCAAATTAAGATTGGACACATGACACACAGCTTTAGTATATAAATCTATCTATCCATCTATCCATCCATCCATCCATATCCCCCGCAATTAATGAGGGACTATTGTATATCTATCATAAATGCTTTGTTGTGAACAGACTAATACATTTTTTTTTTTACTTTTTTTATGCTATCACAAAATTATTTAAGTTATCCATATCAGGACTTCACAGAAATTGGAAATTGGAATCATTCTACCACCTGGATACCACAGTACTGAGATGCTTTATTAAAAAAATTTTTTTTTGTGCAATTTATTTGTGTGGTTTTAGTTTGCAGATCTGCCACATGTTAATCATAGTTTCTGTCATAGTCTGCTTGGTATTTTTGTGGTGAAACATATAAAATGATACGAAGACCATAAAAACACTTAAACACTCATTTATGTGCATAGAATTGGAATTTATGTGGAAGTTCCTGATAAAGGGGAAACCAGGTCCAGATATAGTACGCATTTCATTTAAGTTTCTATCATATTAAACCATGCTATATAAATCTAATGCAGCAGAAACAAAGGAACTAAACTACTTCCCATTTGCAGTGTGGGGTGTAAGGATTTGTGTGGTAACATGAAAAAAAGGCATGAGAGTACAGAGCACTTACTAAAAAGGACTCTTGTGCAAGGTCCCATGATAGCCTTCATAACAATGATAAATGGCTGAAGGGTTCTGCAGCATATACGGTACTGCATATGAATAGCACTTTTAGGGGTGTTTTTTCTTCCTTTCACATGTCAAAAGGCAACGCACTGGAGAAAACTTTGACAAACAGAATTAGGAAATTAATATCTGAGAAGCATTGTATTTCTTAAACTTTGCAGCACATATGGCTGTTAGACACATGACTGAAGGTTGAGGTGATTACTTAATAAAAATTATGGTTTAATGTAGACTGTAAGTTTATAGTGCTTGCAACTCCACCCAACCATTTAATAAGAGGCATTTAAGCAGTGCATTACTTTCCAGCGTGACACATTAGTATAAATAAATTAACAAACTTGCTTGTTCAATATGTAGGTTAAAACCATAAATCAAATGTGTTCAAACTGTCTTTTTAATAGTTGGGATGCATTGTCTGAATCAAATGTTTCACTTGGCTTACTGAATAGAAAATAATAAATGTTGGAGACAGAATAGATTCTGCAGCCCATGCAGGAGTTCTGCTGAGACCATTTTCCACAGTCGCAGCTTAAATGACTGAATATCAGAGACTAATTCCTTATCAAGAGCTAGAGCTTGAAAGTTGTACAACAATTTGAATCAAAACCTTTTATATGTTCTGGGTCAGCGGCTCCGTTTTGTCACGTCAGTTTGATTTTGAACAATACAATTTGAAGAACTTCAGCATGGTTGAAATTTTAGAGAGAGCTGTCCTTGCGGCTGAACAACGGAGGAATGAAAATGTGGTGAACACTTCAACGGTTTTCTGTATTCATCTTGTACTGTGGTATTCTTTTCACATGGAAGACTCTCAATCTATTTTATTCAGGCTGAGAGTGATCTGGATCCATTATAACTACAACACACTTCTTCCATCTGGGTGCAGAACTGCATGGTAGCACCTACGCACCCATCATCCACACACAAAACCTCTAATAGCACTGCAAGGATCATTTGACTAATTATGCAACTGTAGACATTTAGAAAATAAACTTAATCTTGTTTTTATACATTTTATGAGAATAAAACAGTTTTAGTTGTTGAACTGCCTCTTTGTTTTCTTCTGCCACAACTTTGTACACAACCAGTGAAGCTGCTTGACCCACTGAGACAGAAAGGAACCGCTGCCTTGTTTTCATCTTCACCATCATCTTGTCTCTGCTAAATGGAATCACTCTGCAATTGATCAAGTGTCACGCTTCAGAAAGAGCTTGATAACGCCAGGCACCTAGACCTTTTACTTTACCATTTTGTTTTCCTCAAAAGGTCACGCTTTCCTTTTTTTTCTTCTTACGGTGGCACAAAGTTCACATTACTCTGCTCATCTTTCCCTGCATCGTATCATTTCAGGTGTTTCTTTAGGAGAAGTGCAAAAAGAGAGAACAACTAATCACAGACAGCCTGGGGTCGGGCTGTGCATGACAATTAATGCTTATGATGCTGGTTTGATAAATATTTCACTTACTTAACTTATTTCATTATTAACAATTACAAATTTTCCCTTTTACTCAACCCAACAACACAGTGAGGTCACAAAAAACAACAACAATTTTTTATACATATGAATAAAACACAATATGAAGCATCACACATAGGTAAAGGTGGGAAAATTATTTCTAAGTATATAAAATCTATAAGCCATATATGTAAAATGCATTGCATAAAACAGAATAAAATATAATAGAAAATACCTTGATTGTCATTGCACCAAAGTACAATGAAAGTTGGGTTTGCATCCCAGAGCAAAAATAAAAAACAGACAAAACAACTACCGTATTAATCCATACTCAAAATGGCCAATGGCATGCACTTTTTTTCTTACTTGCTAGTGTTGGATTTACCACTTTGATGACTGAGCTAAGGAGAATTATGTCATTTAGAGAGTTCTATGTGCATGTATGATGAGGTTTTATAAAGCAAAACCTGTGCAAATCATTTTAGATACTTAGGATTGGCCCACTAGCTTTGATTTGCAGCCAATACTTCCAGTACCTTTTCAAAAACTGGTCAAAATGTATTTATTAAAATGCACTTTATCATCCCTGTTGGTGGAGATTTCATTAGTATATTCTCAATCAAAAGTAAAATGCATAAAATAAAAATGCATCCATAAAAACATATGAGAAGATAAACACATTGACTTGTATGCCTCTTGTAATAATCTGCTGAATTTTTCCCTTTAGATCTTTAGATCAAAGAACTAACAGTCTAAAACTATAACTAATGTAAGATTTACATTTCATGTGGTATGAAATTATTAATGCCCTGACTGGCTGCATGTTGAAACAAATCACAGGAGAAATAAAAAAAAAATTAGTTGCTAAACAAACATAATATGCAATTTAAACAATGAAAAGTAAAACACCAAAACATCAAAATAAAAGGTAACATTATGAGTTATTTTGACATACGAGATGTTTCATAAAATATGACAGAATGTAGGTATTGAGCACAAAATCCAATAACTTTAAAATGCATGTCCTCAGTCTTAGTCAAATTGCATATTATTTGTGCACTTGCATGATTTAAAAGAGGTGTTCCGGGTTTCTGACAGCAGACTGTAATATTGGCTCGGCTCGGCACTGATCTGATTGCCAACTCCCATCTGCAGATATTGCTTCCCACATATCTACGACTATCTACGACTTGGCTCATTTTATTTTTAATTCTTATTTTCATTTAAACCCTTCTTTATGCCCTCACATATTACAATTCTAATAAAAAGTCATAGCAAGGACAATAACTGATCTTGTGAAAATGGGAAGGCACACAGAGAGAAAATTGAATCTGACTAGACGTTATTAGGAGAAAAACATAACAGGGCAGGACTGTGAAGGTAGAGATTTAATAAATTAAACTGAAAGTGCATAGCAGATGATTGTGGTGCAATGGCTAAGCAACTCATTCGGCTGCGTTGCTTGAGCAGTCCTGTTAACTTGCAGGAGAATGTGGACAGCCTGAGGCTTTCTCGAGGCATGTGCATTTCAACTTTAAGGCAAAAAAGAAAATTTTAATATGCACCATGTTTTAAAAAAAAGGATTTAATTTAGTTTAAGTTGGAGACACCATATATGTTTGCAATTATTACACAATTAACGTCTACTTTACTCTGAAACTAGAAAATTATTCTAAAAAAAACATACAAAAACCCCCAAAACAACAGCAGCAAACAAAAGCTTATGATTGCCTTATTGGGTGGTAGCATGAATGCTGTCTGGAACATTTTGATTAATTTTTGCTTCGCTTAGCGGCAGCAGTAGATTCAGTGGTGATAGCAGTAATAACAACGTTTACTGACAGCGGCAGCAATAATTGTGGCAGTAATGACAATAGCAGTGACGCTGACAGCTTCAGCTTGTTAATTTCTGGTAAATGATTATTTTCAAATTTATTCAATAATTGCATTCCTGACTATTTCACCCCAGTCACTGCTAAGACCAGATGATTTTCATTATTCTGTTTTGACAGATTTTATGCAATTAATGTCCCAATATAGTTATACATTTCAAGTTTTCAAAATGCCACAAAAAAAAATCATTTTTACACTGTCACATTTACCATACAGATTAGATTGGTAGTTTTAAAGTTTCACAGCAACATCACAAATGCCAGCAGACACGGGGGAATTCAAAAGCCAGAGCCACTACTGCACCACTTACGTGACCACGCATCATGTGGCCTCTTCTCAAAATGTCGTGCTGTAACTGACTGTTGTTGACCCGAGTGCTGCAATAACCAGTTTCATTGTTGTGTGCTTGGTCTGGGTACAAACAATCTGTGCAACAGTCATGGATATGTGAGAAAGTTTAACACACAACATGCATGTATAGCACTTACAGTCTCCATGTAGAATCTGTCAAAATTTTAACAAATCCACACATTCAGCAGTTTTTGTGATTATAGTTTTTAAGTTTCTATCATGAAAAAAATCAACAGCATCAATGTAATAATGCCCTAAATAAAAATGTGATTAAAAATGGTTGGCATTCTTTAGGTTAGTACCAGGACATCATTTGTAAACCGATCGGTGTTGGAATGCAAATAGCAGGCTGACGGGAGGTGGGGGGTCCTCCCCCAGAACATTTTTAATAGATGCCATTTCCTGCATTCTGGTATATTTCAACTGGTTGTTAAACATCTATGTTTACATACATTTGTAAACAATCCTACCCCTGCCCCCCACCCCACTTGCTTGACGGTTCCAAGCCCAACAAGTTCCCTGCTCGTTGTTGTCCGACTCAACATGTGAAACCTTCAGGCACCTGCTTGCGGCTGCCTGTGAGCTCCTGCCCACGTACGATTGCCTAGCTAGCTTGGCACTCACCCCCACCACTCTTTTAGGGGTGGAGATTTTTTTTAAGGGTAGATGCGGAGATGCTACTTGAAGAGGCAGATCGTATGCCTGTAAGCAGATGTTGTGTTTAAAATGAGCATTTGTGTAATTATTTTCAATTTACATATCCAATATAAGTTTTATTCGTTCAAGGTAGAGATGCATGATATTGGATTTTTGGCCGATATCTGATATGTTAAAACTTATTTGGCCGATAACCAATTCCGATATTTTTAATATACTTTCCTTTGTCAGAACAGCCCTCTTATTTAGGCTTATTTGCTAAAAAAAAAAGTGTAACAGCTGTAAGAGCTGGTGACATATTGTATATCTAGTACCAGCCATATGCACAGAATTTAACTTATATGAAATGAAAAGTGTTAAATGTTATTTATTAGCATTATTCACCTGCGATGTGGTTTCACTTGTGGAGGCTTGTTCCAGGTTCCTAGCTGCAGTGTGGGATCCTCTGCACTATTGTGCATGAAGGACAGACTTTTTAAGTTCAAAGTTGTTGTCTATCCATTGTGGCGTAAGACTAAACATGCTAACGGGATGGGGCTAACACTTAACGTTCAAATGTCTGTGGTAAAACTCAACCCAGTGCTATCAGCTATCAGCTTCTCAATTACATCGGAAATGATGGCTTGTAACTCGGGTAAGGCTACGTTGGAAAAATATCTCTGACTGGGGACAATGTAGCGAGACGCAACGTTGTCCAAAAATCTTTGGAATCCGATATCGGGGAGTTATTTTCATGGAATGGCAAAGTCCGATATTTAACTTTAACACTAATATTGGCCGATACTGATACCATGCCAATAATATTGTGCATCTTTAGTTCAAGCCAGTCATAGTTGTTCGTAACTTTATTATTAGTAAGCCTGAGAGTTAGCAAATAGTTACTGGAATGCACCTAGTCAAAAGAAGAGTTCCCAGATCATGTTCTGGCAGGATCCGGCTTAAATTAAGCAGAAATATTTCTAGCTGATAAGACAATGTATGAAAGAATAAAAAACGTTCTGGCATTCATTGTGAATAGCTGAGTATGCAAGTCTGTAAATAGTTAAAGTTGCTGATTCATACTCTAAATTATACTGTAGTGACCTACATGCTGCATTCCAGTTTGTTTGTTTTTTCTTAACGGAAATACATACAAATTCATGCACTTTTAATAGCAACACAAAATAATTTTTCATGGAGCCTCATCCATCGTTATTTTGTTGTAAACACAGCAATTTTCATAACATCCTTTTTACATCATCTTCAGCCTTCTGGCCACCCTAAATAGATGCTCTACCACACACCACTTTGTATCTCATGCTGTGAGAATGCATCTTCAGCAGAAACTCTCCTGCTGTGATGTGCATGTGTAAATAGCAACTACGAAAGACGTCCAGACCAAGTTGTCCACATGCTTTCTAGAACATTTTTGGTGTTCATGTGTAAAAATGGCTTATGGTGTGGTTTCCTACTGTGAAGCATGAAGGAGTGTGGAAAACAAATGTCCAAAACACGCCTCCAAAGTAGAATATGTTAGATCCATTTAACAAAGATGATGAAGTGATAAATCTGGTCTCTTCAAATAACTTTGACTGCAGCAAGTAGGAAAGAGCAACAAATGTAAGTTCATCATACCAAACAAGGAATCTTGTTCAACGGATACTTTCTTTACAGTTTCACATCAAAATATGTGAATAGGTGTCCTTTCATTTTTTATAATTTCTAACCTCACTGGACTGTATTAGAATTGTTTGATAAGAATAATGTTTTCTGTTTATATTATTCTGTTTCAAATATAAATAAGCAACCCAATGATAAAATCATCAGCTAGGACAGTGTAGAGTATGTGTTGATACAAAAATCGTAAAGGTTTTTAACTGAACAATCTGGTGTGACCATCACATATTTTCAAAACTCCTTGAATTTAAATGTCTGTAAAAGAAAATGTTTGTATGTTCCAATTGATGACGTGATACAACTGTAACAAATGAACAGTTTTAAACATTACATTGTGCTATAAATTAACAAAATACATGCAAATGAAGATACCTGAAATCTACTTTATAAATAGGAAGGTAGAGACCAAAAAATTGTGAGTAAATTTTTAAGTTTTGGCAAAAGTAAAGAGAAGTTTTCCATCTTCAGTTAACTCCAGACTATTGAAAGTAAATAACAGCCAGATAAGAAATGTGGGCAGTCCTAAAAGACCCTCCCAGATGAAAGGAAAACTTGAATAAAGTGTAAATTCACACACAACTGATTCCATATTTCAGAGGAACATTGAGCAATCTGAAAGACATGGCCTTTTCCTCCAAGCTCTCCATTTATACTCACCGTTTTTTAGCCATATTTTCCACTAACGCTACTATTCTTTTAGTCACCATCTATTAGCAGCCCCGAACTAAAGTGCATGATTTTACTCTATGCCATGTTAGTAGCAGGCATAAATGTGATTTTATATGCCAGAACACAATTTTAAGAACCATTATGTGTAATACTTTTTGAAGCTCTCTGATGCTGCACACCAACCCATATATGAGATGTTTTTGGAAACAGCTACGTCGTTTGTAACTGCATTCTCCATGAAATAAGATGTTGCACTTAAATGACAAGAATCCAAGGAGGTAAACATAATTGAATGCTGAAATAAATATGCCAAAAGAGGAAATAATAAAGAACACGACTGGAGAACACATTTAAAGAAAAGAATAAAGAAGAGAAAAAGAGACTAAAAACCAAAGTGGAGGTTTGGTCTCAATATTGAGATGGAAAGACATTATAAAGGTCATGAAATAAAAGGGCAAAAAGCTACACAGGGAAATTAGATTATTGCAAAGCAAAACTTCCTTGTGGATTTGGTTAATAGAGGATGACTCATGGATAAAATCAGGTGATTATATGTGAAGAAAGAAAATTATACCAATGGTCTATTTTAAGAAAAGTGCAGTGCACGCAGAGATCCCTCCCCAAGCCTAATTCAAATTTCAAAACTAAACACAAATCATAAGAAGTGCATAACTGTGGCCTCCAGGCATAGGCAAGTACATGGCATTGTACTGTCAACAAAAAAAGTGGCCGTCTCCCCCCAGCATGGGAAAGAAGCTGCCAGCACTAATATGCTGCCAATTATTGCCATGGCAACCTAGAGCGGTACTGGAAAAGTTGTGAACTCGTTAGCATTTTCTTAATCTTCATGCAAATAAAAATAACCTAAAACAGTACTTTGTATTTTCATACATGAACCTAAACTCAAAACTATTTCAAACAATATAAACAAACAAAATCATCAATTTTGTTCATATTGTTACAATTAAGCCCCCAGTATAGCTCTGCGTAGGTCCATACACAGAGGTACGCATGTACTACGCAGAGGTACAAGCGTACCCCCGCAGGGCGTGTACGCGCAAAGCTCAAATTTTACGGCCGCGTACGCAAACGCGGTGTTGCACAATAGACTGCCCGGCGCCGGACTGTTTTGTATGTGACACCAATGTATTAAATTCCCCTTCTTCATCCTTGATCTGGCCTTTTCTTTTGTTTTGTTTTTTGCCAAAAGGCAAGTGATCGCTTCCTCCTCCGTTGACTCCATGACT
>JARVJN010000002.1:16589894-16600700 GCA_031763805.1 Argolebias nigripinnis
AAATAAATATATATATATATACTTTTTTTATCACTTGTATGAAGAAAATAAGATGCTTCAGGCACAAAATGTGTGACATTATAAAATGAGTAAAGTTAAACTGAATGTTCTACATTGCATTTATGTACAAAACATATTTGATGAACAATAATTGGAAAAAGAAAATGCTGTGCATGAATTCTTTGAGACTTTTTAATCTTTTCACAGTTCAATGCTCAAACTATTTTGTACATGCATCAATCTACTGTCTAGAGTATTGTGAGTAAATGTATAGTCTATTTTTGTGGTGTAGAAAACAGCTGACCACAGAACGTACAGTTTATCTGTGTTACTATTTGACTATCCAGTATCTAATTAAAATAGGAAGTTCTTCCCCTGCGGCTTTTGCAATTGAAAAACAACCTAGCAGTTGCTGGTTGCTGGAAGCCATGATAATGTATCACCAAATGTTTGTAAGCCAATACTTTCATTAATTCCCACAGCAGCATTAACATCTGCCTTGCTGACTTAAGCAGAAATGCATTAGACCCGGGCATGAAGAATTCACAGTGACTCAATCTTTTTACCCTCATTCCCTGCGATTGGCTGTGTGAGCATTTACATGTTAAACATTTTCAATTATGTGAGTAATGTGAACTTTTTCAAGTTAGCACACCAGAGAGAACTCCTGACAAAAACAGTATGCAACCGAGAAAAAGAGAGGTGAAAAAAGAAACATCAGAAGAAGGAGCTGGCCTTGATTTACAATAGGCAGAATTACAATGCCTACATGCCACCTTGGGGACTGGGTTACAAACATGGAGAGGTTGTTATGCAAACGCAATAGAGCATAGCCCTGTATTACAGGTCAGATTAGATAAGTGTGACACTTCAGTTGACTGGCAGATTCAATTTGCTCAGGAGAATTACAGACTAGGCCCATTTTAAAAGTAAAGATGGGGAGCAGGGGGAAGTGACTACATTTGATACAACATTGAGGTAATACCTATTTCTCATTAAAGCCAATGGTACCACTGAAGACCACAAAATCATTAAGTTAAATTAGACCATATCACCTGTTCAAGTTTGTACCACTCTGTTTCTATGAAATACAACATAGCACAATGCCTTTAAAACGCTCTGACCTAGATTTTCTATTGCTTTAACTCATGTAAACCATCTTTTGGCATTAGAAAAAAAAAATCACTGCAGATATTTTTATAACTAGCACAGGGGTAAGTTAACACCTAAATGGTGTAGATACAGTGAGGTTTATGCATGGCCGTGTTGCACTTGCATTTGAAGAAATCCTCTCTCAGGCAGTTTGCAAAATGAATAAGTACATATTTCAAAAAGACAACTTAAACAGAAGTACTGTTAATACTTTTAGGAAAATGTATAAAGTGTACATTTTGTCAAAGCCACTGCAAAAATATACAGTACATGAGTTGTGCACAACTAAAAAGAGGAGAATAATACAAAGTACAACGTATACAACTTCTGTTAATGTGTTTGGTATGCCAAAATAAGACATTAAAATTTAAACAAAGTTAGAGTATCTGATTTATCCATCTATTTTGTCTACCTGTTTTATCCAGCTTAAGACTGTGGGGAAGCAGGAGCTTATTCCAGCAATATGTGGGTTAGAGGTGGAGTACAACTTATGAAGTGATTCCGTTCATCCATGCATAAATTCACACCTTCAATCAATGAATAATTGCCAGTTCAGCTAATAACGCTAATGTTTTTGGACTCTGAGTGGAAATGAGAGTACCCAAGGAACGTATGCCAAGAACAGTACTCTGCAAAGAAAGATTTGCACAGCAAGTACTTGAATTAGAGTCCTTCTTACTATGAGGCATGGATGGATGGATGGATGGATGGATGGATGGATGGATGGATGGATGGATGGATGGATGGATGGATGGATGGATGGAAATGTGCTGGTGCACATTTTAAGAGCAATTGTGATGTACAGAATTGTATCAACTTCAGGAAAATCATGTTGATGAGCCACACAATGAAGACCTGAGAGAGAGATGTGGAAGCTAGACTTTGACAAGAGGTGACTATCTGTGAGCAGCAGTATGGTTTCATGCTGAGAAAGAGCACCATAAATGCCATCTTTGATTTACAGCTGCAGAAGAAGCAGAGGGTCAGACAGAACTTCATTGCATCTTTGTGGATTTAGATGGACGGACCAACAGATGAGGCCAGGCCAAAGAGGAATCCCTGTGGACTATGATGCTTGCAGATGACGTGATCTGTGGTGAGAACAGGGGGCAGGTGAAAGAGAACTTAGAGAGGTGGAGCTATGGATTTGAAAAAAGAGGAATGAAAGTCAGCCGTAGTAAGACAGAGTACTTGTGTGAATGAGAAGGAGGCTGGTGAAATAGAGAGGCTACAAGGATCAGAGGTCACAAAGGTGCAGGACTTTAAGCACTTGGGGTACACTGTCCAGGAAAAAGGGGAATGTCGTTAAGAGTTGAAAAAAAAAGTCCAGGCAGGATGGAGTGGATTGAGAAATGTTTCAGGAGAACAATTTGTGACAAAAGGGTGTCAGCAAAAGTCAAATAAAGAGTTTACAAGACAGTGGTGAGACCAGCTATGTTGTATGGTCTGAGCAGTGGCATTGACAAAAAAGACAGGAGAAAGAACTGGAAGTGGCAGAAATGAAGATGTTGAGCTTCTCTTTAGGAGTGACAAGGATGGATAAGATCGGGAATGAGATCATCAGAGGTTCAGCACAGGTTGAACAACTGGGAGATAAAGTTAGAGAGGCCAGACTGAGAGGGTTAGGACATGTCCAGAGGAGGGACAGTGGGTATATTGGTAGAAGGATGTTATAAGTGCGGCTGTCAGGAAAAAGACAAAGAGGATAGCCACATTGATGATGTATGGATGCTGTCAGAAAGGATATGGAGGAAGTTGTGAAAAGAGAGGATGCAGAGGACATAGTGAGATGGAGGAGGATGACTCACTGTGGAGACACCTGCAGAGGGAAAAGCTGAAAGAAGAAAAATAATTATTTGCCACACTGCAAATTTGCACTGCTCCTGGTAGATTGATTCGCTCACTACTGAAATGTGCCACTGCATCTACTTGTATAACCTACTGCGGTTTCAGAACTTCACTGTTCAAACTGGACTCAAGCATCACTAATGTTTTGGATTTAAGATCAGTGGTCATTTTGCCTAGCTTTGCAATTTTTTGTTTGAATTGCACTTTTTTTTGGTGTGTATATTATATGTTATTGAAGAGCCATCACAGAAAGAGTGCACTATAGCTATCCAGTATTGTAGTGCTGAACTGAATAGATGTGCTTAAATCACTGCATGTTGTCCATGGTGCTGAAACAATTGAATGAGAATTACGCACTGTTTGTTCATTCTTTGTTTGTTGTTTTCACAGCAGGCTTGTCTGAGAAATTGGCTTCACTAAAATTTTGAGAGATCTGAGCTTACTTTGTGATTTTTGCTCAAAGACAGGCTGTACTCACTAGTGTAATGTAACCAAAAAGGTCCTCAACTCAAACACAGCATTTAGGCACCACATGTGTTTATGTTGTGTTAGTAATAAAGTTTTTACTCTATTTTCACTGTAGTTTACTCAAAAAACTCAATTTGTTTAGTAGATGAGGAAAACATAGCATGAATAAATTATAATAACTTTCCTTATTTGCAAGCATTAGACACAATATTGTTATTGACATATTCACTTTTTTGTTTCTCTGTGATGTTCACATTTACATTAAAATATGGAGACAAATGTATCTTATAACAGACGAGATGATATAACAGAAAGACATCTCTATATTGCTTTGTTCCTGTCTCTCGCACTCTCACTCATTTCTCTTGCTCTCTCTCTCTCTCTTTAAAAAGGACAAAAAGTAAAACAAACTCCTAAATAACATATATATTTTTATATTTTCAGGTTTTCTATGATTGGAGATTCTTATGGATTATTATTTAAAGTTTTAATAAAGCTAAAATCAATTCTGGGGCTAGAGTTCTCCAACAGGATTTGTTTTTCATCTTCTAATTGAATTAGCATCTATTATTACAGATCTTTAAACCATCAATTAAAAAATCTGTTCCAAATCAATTTTACATGATCCTACTGCATTTTCTATGCTTTTTTTTATTTAGCCACATTCATGTTTTTATTCTTACACTCACAACAGAGAGTTTTGAAAATCACAAAGGTTTGTCATTTACTACATTTACAACAACAACAAATTAAAACCACATTGCTACAGTATATTTGCTATCTTTGTTAGAGCTATCATCAGCAGTTAATTTACCAAATTATTTCTGTAGTTACTTCACAGAGTCACAACTGACTAGAGGATTGGAATGCAGACACTTGGGACTCAAACAACAACACTTTTTATAAAAGGCTAAAACAAAATGCTGACATTGCAGCTAAACACATAGAAAAACTAGGAGTAATCTTGAGAAGGGCAAGGAACAGGAAAACTACGAAGAGGACTCGGACTGTGAAAGTAAACCAACATCATACTTCCCAGGTGCAGATGGTTACAAAGTGAGTATAAAAGCTGGGCGTAACAAGAGAAATGACTACAACTGTTCCGAGGGAGGAAGGAGCAGGTGAAGGTGGGCTTGGCATGCTGTTTGGTAAAACACTGAGGAAAACTGAACTGTTTGAAACAGAGGAACACTGGAAGTGAAAATAAATGGAAACACAAATAAATACACAAATAATCCTAATAATAAAAACACAAAAAACATATATAAACCAACATAGAACACAGACCTTGACACAGGCTCAATACAGTATAAAACAAGTCCTCAATATAAAGTAATACACTAGAAACATAAAACTGTCCATGCACTGTTAGAGTGCATTTCTTTAGGCATTGCCTTAGGTAGTGTCCACTCATTTAAAATAGTTCAGAAAAATATATGGGTTACTAAAAGAGATATATTATGAATAGATGCTGGGTAAAAGGTCAATAGAAGCTCAAGGCATGGCCTGTGGCACTTGCTAGGTAAAACTGGCCCAACTTAAAATATCTGAGCTTTGACAGTGTTCAATGAAATAGAGGAAAAAATAAGGAGAATGAGTTGAAAACAATCCTTAGTACAGCAAATATACTTAAAATAAAGGTATTTAATGGCACAATTCAGTTCATTGTGCTATAAAAGCAAAAACAAAGGCTAATACTTTGTTAAATAAGTAAGATTAAACAATAAACTTAATAAATATAATCATGATAGACAAGAGAAAAGAAACAAAATACAATGACAACAACAAAAATGGAGGGAAGGGCAACAACATGCTATCACAAGAAATACCGGTGTAGCTGGAAATCATTCTTACTCATACTATAATTGTTCAATTATGGTGGGGAATTTAATGTAGGGATTACCTTCAGCTTGGGGCTAATCATTAGCAGTTTGAGGTAAGTGGGTCAGAGCATAACCAAAACTAACACGTGAGCATACAAAATCTCCATAGGCATACATTATACAACCATCTGTATCTGTACATCAATCTAGTAGAATGACATATGGGACGTCTGCAAAGTAGACATTTAATGCCTTGTCAAAACATTACCCCTGTGACTGTTCTACCTAACTTTGACAGACGACTTTGTCAAAGCATTGAGTATTTTATGTTTCCCATCTGCCTCGTC
Source organism: Argolebias nigripinnis (assembly GCA_031763805.1). Taxonomy (NCBI): domain Eukaryota; kingdom Metazoa; phylum Chordata; class Actinopteri; order Cyprinodontiformes; family Rivulidae; genus Argolebias; species Argolebias nigripinnis. The sequence continues at coordinate 16,595,533 of JARVJN010000002.1, forward strand.
CTACTTACAGGCAACTGAGTCAGACAGTCTGAATTGGGAAAGGGTGCATAGCGCCATACACAGACACACACCGACTATGTTTTCTTTGATTTGTGCTCTTAAGAAATGTAAAGCTTATGGTATAAAAACTGTATGAGTTTTTGTATGAATCTATGATGATATGCAGTAGTCAAAGTATTAGGCACTGCAAAACTTCATTAAAAAAAAAAACACTGATCTACAAAATAAACCAAGCCAGTCTGACTGATATTATGTGTAATTGTACAGAACTTATAAGAAATCTTGCAAGACATAGTCTCATGTGATCTGAGCTTGAGTTAATAAATAGCTATGTCATACTCTAACATTTATCCATCCAAAGTGCTATTTGTGAGATGCCAACTACAGTAGTCTTAAAGTGTAAAGAGGTGGAGAATATAAGTTGGTACAAATTTGTTAGTGCTTTTACTGTACTTTGTAGTTAAAAAATGTAATGTACAATCTCAAATCGAAAAACAAAGAAGTTCAGGATGATAAATTACTTTTTACATTCTATAGTGCACTATACACAACTGACTGACTTAAAAATAAGAACGAATGAAAAAACAAACAAAACAAAAACAAAAACAAATAACAAACAGAAAGCATTGACACTGGTAAGGTTAAAGCTTTTTGGAATCTTTCACCAAGAACTCTGACCTAGATAATAACTGTAACTTGGTTATTTTTTTTAGAACATTAAAATATGTTATATTTGATACTTATTTCCTAAAATATCATATAACTTTTGCAAAAATTCTATGCCTGTGGATGGAATTTCATGGAAACAAAAAATACAACACAAGTGGGGAAAAAAAGAACAGTTCCATCTATCCATTATAGTTCCCTTTTCAGTCAGGTTCACTGCGGTGCAACAGATGACTATGGGAATTGCGCCTCCGCGCGGTTCATCTGAAATAATACAATCACGCCTTTTAAGGCAAGTGGGCGTCTTATACCAGGGTCCCGCCTCCCTGGTATAAGAGGCGCTGACCTCCCACGGCCGTCCTCTTTTGCCCTTCACCTCGCTTCACACCGGAACTTTGCAGGACTCTGTGTAACTGGATCGCTCGTCTGGAGGTTAGCTTGCTCCCTGCCCAGAGCGTCACAGACAACCTGCAAGCACTTTGTTTAGCGCTTCAGCTATCCTAAAGCGGTTGACTTCAACTTCGTCCACCTTTCGGACGACGAGGCGGACAACGAGGAGGAAGGAGAAGACGAGGATTTCTCCCCAAGCCCAGCGTCAGGTCAACCAGAGACATATACGTCCACCCCTGCTCTGTTCGAGCTGTGCCGCAGAGCCGCGGATGCTTTAAAGGTTACTTGGCCTGAACCCCCCGACAACAAGTAACAAGGCTGGCAGGGAAGTTTTTCTACACCAAGCAGCAGTCGGCCACGAGGCACAAGATGCCCATCTTCCCTGATTTCCAGACTGAGTTGACACGTTCCTGGGCTGACCCCAGGGCACCCTTGACTCTGCCTCTCTCAGCGTTCTTGGATGTAGATTGAATGGAAGCAGCAGGTTTGGCCCACATGCCTCAGATGGAAGAGACTTTGGCGGCCCACTTAGTCCCCAGGATGTCGAGCTCCAAACCCACTCTGCCTAGCAAAGCCTGTCGTGTGTCAGCCTTATAGCTGGAGAAGAGCTACAGGGCACAATGCCTTGCTGTGCGCGCCATGAATGCCTCTGCAATGAAACAAGCCTATCTGGCTGAAAAGCTGCTGGAGCTGCAACAGACCTCCAGCAGAAAAAAGATGACCGAGATCCTAGAGGAGAAAGGGAAAGCAACAGACTTTGTTCTGCACCTCATGGGAACCACAGCCATCGTGCAGGGAAAGGGTATGGTTGAAACTGTGATTGCTCAACGCCACTTATGGTTGACCCTCACTGACCTCCCAGGAGGCCAGCATGTGCAATTCCTCCACCACCTATCCAGCCCACAGGCCTGTTTGGTGGGGCACTGGAGCGGATCCAGAGCAGACTGGATCATCAGAGGAAGCAAGAGGAAGCCTTGAGAGAAGGGACACCCAGAAAACATTTTGCGCAACCCAGAGAATCCAGCTGGCACAGAACCTCACAGCAGCGACACCACTCAGCCACCCGTCGACCAGCCCAGAAGAGACTGAACCTCGAGAGAGAACAACAGCCAAAGCCCACCTCTGCGGTCTCTCAAGGAGGTCAAGCCTGGGCCAAGAATAGGTTTGTGCCATGACAGGCGGGTCCGCCTCGATCCTCCTCAACGAACTGTGACAGAAAGCAGAAGTCAGCCTGAGCAGAGACTGCTTCTCCACCATTCAGGCGCTTCCACCCATAGGGAAAAGCGGAAGACCGAACATTTAATACACGCTCATGTGTTAAAAAAGCCATGAATAACTTGTTCAGAAAGTGTAAATGCACAAATTCACTCAAATGTTTGTGTAACAATAAAGAAAAACTGTTGTTGTTTGAGCACAAAAATAAAGTCTCAGAAAATACAAAAAGTTCTGATTCCCTTCTTAGCATTAGGGGGAAAACACAACACCTTTTTATGAAAAACGTGTCAATAAGTAGTCAACAGAACCGGCTTACACACCCGGCTTCTTCTGCTCTGATGACACAGTCTCTCAGGAGACACAATGAGCCCCTGCTGGGAGACAGAGACAAATCTGCCCCAGACAGACTCTCTGACCCCAGCATAGGGACAAATGAGCCCGCTGAGGAGCGGGCGGGAGGAGGCTGCTCTCAGGCTGCCCTCCTCCCTCACACACAAAGTAAACATGTCCTACAGGCTGACAGCACACGCTGCAGCATGGGAGGCCTGCAAACCGGGTCAATGGGTTAAGTTAACCCATTAAGTTAACCCAGTTAACCCAGTGTTACAATCCAATTTTTCAAACGACCCCCACACTTTCTTGGTGTGTTGAGTTCAGATATATCCCCAGTTCATGCTCACATCCTGAGAGAGGAAATTTGCTCCATGTTGCAGAAAGGAGCAATCAGGGTAGTTCCTCCTCACGAGGTAAACAGGGGGTACTACAGCAAGTACTTCCTCATTCCAAAGAGAGGGGGCGGTATAAGACCGATTTTGGATCTCAGGGGTTTGAACAAGAGGATACGTACCGTGGCGGAGCTAGACTTTTATTTCTGGGGGGGCGGAGGGGGGGCCAAGGCCATCTGTAAGGGGTCCACTGATTTTTACAATGACAATACAGTAAGCGTACTTTCATTCACATACCAAATATAAATAAAGACTGATGAAATGAGATTTGCACATGTAATTTGCAGTTTATTATTTTTATTAATTCAGTGTCATACAGTTCACCATTATGTAAATGTACTATTTATGTCTTGCTAGGCAAAAAAATGTAAACATAGCATTTAACTATTTACACCTGAAACGAAAAATCCAAGTTTCATTGGTACAAGTACGAGTCAGTGAAGAGCTAAATCATGACCAGAAACACAAAACTGCTTCATGCAGTTTTGTGCAACTGGCCCTTCTGCCTCATCATCATCCTGGTCAGACGCAGAGCTCTCTGTGTTTTCAGACTCCTCCTTTGATTGAACTACATTGTAAAAACAGTACATTAACATAATTCAACCAACAATTAAAGAAACACATTAGCAGCAGCCAACATGTAAAAATAACCTAAAACGGAATAGGAATTTGATTATTTCTGTAGATAGTCTGACCTGGTGATGGTGGACTGGTGTTTGCCTGACTTTCCTTCTCGTGACTGGTATCAGGACATGAGCTACCAGAGCTGCTAATGGCAGAGCTGAACCCTGTTGGATTTGTGCCTGTTTTTTTTTATTTTTACAAAGAAGCTGTCTATCCTGCCTCCCTGTCTTTTCATTCTCAACCCTAGGGAAAAAAATAAACCAGTCAAGATAAAAGAAAACATCAAATAAAATGACAAAGCTAAACACACAAGAATTCAAAGAAATTTTAAATTTAATGTAAAACATAAAGCAAAAGGAGTAAACAGATTAAATTGTCCCGTTTTATAGTACAAGCTGGCTCCATTAGCATTACCTTTCACATGTAAGAAAGAAAGAACATAACACGATTTAATAAGCAGAATTTCTTGACTTTGTGGCCAGAAGATAACTTTTGAACCAAGAAATATTTCCTATGTACAGTAATTATATTGGCCAGAAGTAACTACTCTGATTGCTATTTTCTTAGCTTAGCTAGTATTTCTCATTCTGTATAATTTTTCTAATGAAAGAGCTTAAAACGCTAAACCACTGTAAAACTTACCTTTAAAGTCAGATTATCAATCTTGGAGTCAAATCAACTGTATTCCTCTTAACTGCACAATATTTATCTTTCAACTTTTCACTGTTCTCCTTCTCTTCTTCTTCTGTTGGATTTACTCTGCTGTGTCCAAATCTTCTTCTTCTTTGGTTTTTAACGGCAGCTTTCATCCATTATTGTTGCACTACTGCCATCTCTTGGTGTTTATAAATTCTTTTATTTTCTCAAATTCTAGTGTTAAAGAGCAGAAGTCCGGGAGAAGAGTCTATAAAGTCATTATCTTAAATGTACCTGCAGGTAACACTCTGAGCCTTGTTATACATGTCTGAGTGCTACGCCTTCTCTTTTAGAAGCTTTAGATGCAAGTATTTCTAGTTAATGTGGTAAAAGAGGCTTGAAATATGATAATACTCCCTGAGCCTCAGTGTCTCAAGTCGCCTGAAGAACAAATGATGAACACTAGCGTCTAAAGAGTTTTTAAAACCTGAATTCGAGCTCTCTAAAAGCTAAACTTCAGTAATGTGGTTCCAGCTGCAGTAAATGAGGCGGACAGCAGGTTTTGGGCCTCTCTGGAACGCCACGACTCCTTCCTCAAATAAAATGAGTGAAATGAACAGGGCCAGCCTCCAGCTGAACTCTGTCTCAGACACTCGATATGGACATGTCTGCTGGTGGTGGAGGCACATGCAGCAGGAGGCCGAGCCACTTGTAGGAAGTGATTCTTCAGAGCTATTAGCACGGATGACCTCACCTCGCAGACACACGACTCGTCTCTGAGTAACGCTGAGGTCATGTGCTTTGACTGGCGCTCAGAACCTCACAACAGATGTTTCTGAATAATATTCCTCTCTGCTGCCGCACGCTCTAATGTTTCTGGTACTGAAAACCCTACAATTAGGCCGAGAGATC
>JARVJN010000002.1:16727415-16738950 GCA_031763805.1 Argolebias nigripinnis
TCATTAATATGACACTGTCGTTACTCTGGAGCCCAATTAGCAGTCAACACAGAGCCTGGAACGTTCCTGTTACTATACATAATCACTATATCACTGCGACAGACTCCAGAGTGAGGAAAAATCAAACCACACAGTCACATCCAAGGAAAACCAAGGACTTCTGACTGAACCAAACTAGAGGAGGAGGTCACAGCTGTTTGATGATCTTCACACAAGAACAGCAGCATGAAAAATCATCTGAATTAAGCATCACACAAACATTTCTGCTACAGATGAAGAAAATATTAAAAGATGCTGCATACTGAGCTAATATCAGATTATTCTGTATCAGTGCTGTTAAACCATAATATCTGCTATGTGTACAATGATAAAGTGCTGGTATACCTCTGTTTAGTTCATCCATTTCCCTTTTTTTCCCCAACCAACTCTATTGATGATATAGTGGAAATATGTTGGATAGCAAATAGCAAGAGATGTTTATAAAAATAATAAAAGTAAAAACGTATATTTAATGAAAAACAATGTTTTAAGGTAGCGCATATTGCTGGGATATTTTGTAAAAGAATCTCAAAGTTTTATGAAAATTAAAAGTCACATGCTGAGAAAATTCGGTAAGAAAAACGCAATTTCGGTCCTGTGTATGTCTTGTGTATGTCTTGTATATATGGCAGTTCTGACAATAAAGTTGACTTTGACTTTTGACTTTGACTTTGAAAATTATTTAATGCATTAAATTACGTTCAAAAGCATTTTAACAAATGTTCCCTTTTCTGAAAAAATCTGGAAGCTTTCCAAGTATAAATAATAAATTCGTATGAAATTACTATTATTTTTATTTTATTACCACATGTGCTCCTACTCATGCTGAAACTAATACTCATATTCAATTTTATTACCATTTAAACCAAACCATGGTAATAATCAAAACCAGTTACCCAGGACTCAGTGCATACTATAAAACACACATAATAAAACTTGATAAGAAATAGGATGACAAACATTTAATAAACATAATTAAAAATATTATAAATCCATTAAAACAGTTAAAGCTAAAATTAAAGCAGCAATTTGCAGATTCAGAATTATTTCATTCATTCAACCTTTATTTATATACTGTAGGTTAGTTTCAATGAGTCACAAGGACTCATTTACAAGACAGACCTGTTTTAGATAAAACCACTGATGAGATACATACAACAATAATCAGCCATAAAGGTCATACAGGTCTCTCTTGTAAATGAGTCCTTGTGACTCAATGAGACAAGCCTGTAATGGTTGAATGAATAAAATGCATATACAATAAAAGTAAATAAAAGTAGATATAAAACTAACTATATAAAAGTTACATTATAAAATGAGGTAAAATACTAAAAACAGGAAAGTTTGCATTGATCTTTGCATTGAACTTAACAGTTGTTTAAAATCTCTCAGCGAGGTCAAAGACGAAATATTTGTAAGGTGTTTCAGAGCAGATTAGGAAAATGCCTTGTTGCCAAATTCAGTCTGCACTGAGGGGACACTGCAGGTATTTATGTCTTGAGACTGCACGGTGTAGTTGCACTGATGATGTAGCACGTAGGAGGAGATGTATGAAGACAACAGACCAAGAAGTGATTTAAAGATGAAAATGTACCAGTGAGAGAGTCTGCAAGAAGTTAATGATGATCAACTGACCAATGAATACAGGGTACAGTGATGGATGGGTATGGTAGTTACAACCAGTAACTACCATGGTAAGGGGACTGCAACCTGAGACTCCGGTGCCACACGTGGCTTTTTGGTCCATCTGCAGTGGCTCTTTCAAGCTTTGACCAAAACTAACATCAATCTGAATTTGATTGGTTGTTATACTAAAACTAAAAAGGGTTGTTTTAACAGTCCTGATCTTTTTTTTTTTTTTTTTGCAAATATGTGAATAGTAGAACAATACAAAGAATAAAGCATACACACTTTATGCTTTATCTCTTCAAAGTATGACACTTTATTTTTTCACAATAAAACAACAAAATCATGGGCCTGCATAATTCACCGTTTAAAATTTTACAAAATTGTTCAAATGTATGCTTTTCTTTTTGTTATTTACAACTATCCAGTATTTTATTTTGTCTCAAAATGTACACATACAGTATAAAATGGTAAAACACATTAGGTATTTTTTTTAGTTTTATAAAGTCTACTGGCCAGAAAAGCCCCCTCCAACAGATTTAAAGTGGAACACGGGCCACCAGAGGATGATCGCAGTTGTATCAGATTGTTGTGGCTCCAAACACACTTGATTTAGTGAACATAAATCACTCTTTTGATTGTATTGTAAAGGCTGCAGAACCCTGACCATGACAGCATCCAACATCTGCAAGGTGCTTGCAGGAGCATTCAAATACATAATGTCACCATAGTCAATGGCCGGGAGGAAAGTAGCAGCTACAAGGCGTTTCATTCAGATTACTAAAGTTAAATGTTTAGTATGTGGGGGGTGGAGCAGTTCAGCAATCTAACTATCCCAGTTGACAATGATTTTAAGTCTACAAGTCACTGGATAATTATTCAAAATACAGCAAGAGTCTAGACTTTTGAATTCTACTTAATTAACTTGAATAGTCTTTGCATGTAGCTATGCAAACTTAGCTTTCATTATGGTTCATGAAAAGGGTTTTAATTTTGTAAGTGATCTCACTAAAGTTAAATAAAACATGATAAGGTCTTGAATGTTATGCTGCTTTTCTCTTTTCTTTCTTTTCTTTTTTTTTTTTTCTTCAGCGGCAGACGTGCTGGTGCCAAATGCTGAGAAGTCTGGCACAGGCTGCAGGAGGCTATTGGGTTATATGCCGACGCATGCACATACACACACTTCGCATCAAGAATGATTAGCTACCTCTCTACAGCTTTTCCAGACGTCTTAAATTCATCAATTAAATTTAGTGTTTTCATCGCTGAGAAATGTTGCATTCTGACAGATAGATTAAAGCTTATCATTGATCACAAACATTTGCTGGCAGTGTAAAACTAATGTGTGTGTGTGTGTGTGTGTGTGTGTTTGCTTTAATTTGTATGATTTATAGTCAAATAAGATCTTAGAACTAAAGAACATAAGTTTTTAGCTGCCACCAGTATAAAAATGAAGTGTTTCTTTCTTTATCAGTTCCTAACAAACTGCTTGTTTGCAAAAGTTTTCATTTGAGCAGGCAACATCTGTTTACAATTAATTCTAGCTTTGATTAGCTATTAGCCAAACACATGTTGCTTTTGAAGTATTTTTCCCTCTCACATGCAAGGCAGGAATTGAGTGACAATTGTTGTCACAAGGCCCTGACCTGAGATGTGAAAATGACTTGTACCCCAGCAGACTACGTGGATCAAATTTAACGCAGACAATTCTTGTCAAATCAAACATATCATAGTTGGCTGTTTTGCTTACATGCAGGTTCCTGGATGAGTGGCACATTAAGGTCAGAGACAAGCATTACGAGCGAGTGGGGAGAGAAACACAGAAACATGCACCCATGAAAGATAAAGTCTAAATGTTCGGGCCGGATGTAAAATATATAGTATATAAGGGCAAAGAGGGATGACTTTAAAATTGCATGGTTCTGTGGTTCTGGACACAGTGGGCCCTCTTTGCCCAGAATGATCAAAGATGCTTTTTTCAAACAGCCAAACACGCTGCTGTAACTATATGTCTGCTAGATGCAGTTAGGGCATGCTGCCAAGTGTTGCGGGGCTTTGCCTTATGACCGGACTCCCACTGCGAAGCAAAGTTGCGCGACCATCTGATTGCCAGTGCAACTGGGTTGGCTTTGGAGTTACAAAGAAGAGCAGATCTGGGAGACAGACGGTAACCCACATGTCCAGATCCCAAACAGTCATTCTGCAAAAAAGAAAAAAAAAAAAAACTCCCCCTGGGTCTGCAGAGCGCACCACTATGAGAGGCCACACACAAACTTTTATAGCCACACAAGCACAACACTGTGGTGCTGTGCTTTTGAAAATTACATGTTCCTGATGCCAGTCACACGTCTAATCATGGGGCAGTTCCAGGTATGTTTTTAAGAGCATGTTTGACAGTCAAATGTTATTCACATAAAAAAAATAAAAAAAACAGCTGAGGTAAAACCTGCCATTACATTTTCTGAATACTGTAACTGTATGTAAATAAATTGTTTTTTTATCACATCAAATTATATTTAGTTATGCAAATAAATGTCAATGTACATATGTTACCCTTTATTAGGGAATGAGTAGCGTCTTGTTGTCACAACATAAAATAATTGATGTTTTGATGAGAAATTGATTAAGCTTTTGCTAAAACGTTGATAAAAGCCACTGAAGTGCAATGATCCCCCCCCACCACACACACACACACACACACACTTACTTCCCAATTTCCCAGTAAGATTTATGCAAATCTGCTCCCACGTTTTGCACATGCTTTTACCAGAATAAACCATCTTGACAATTAGGCAGATCTTTAAAAAAATAAAATAAAATAAATAAATAAATGTTTTTACTTGTTTCTTTGAAAGTAAGAGGCACATCTTTGCAACAACCCCTGCAGATAAAGTGAGCAATTTGTTCTGAACAAAACACTGTATGAAAAAAGGCTTTTTGTCTCCAGTGAAAACCCAGTGGCTCTTACAGGTCAAATATTCATCACGGCTGCTGGGTGTTACCTTTAAAAACAATTCTATTGCCTAAAACATATCAGCTTTTTGCACTTGTGCAGTATTTTATACTCTTACATATGTTTGATATTTTTAAAAACTGATAAATCAGTTTGTATCAAATGTGAGGGTTAAGCTTTTAGACAACCAGGACTTATTCTCTCACAACACTGTGATGTGCAATTTCAAATGGCCCACAGAAATGTGTTTTGTCACTGAGGCCTTCTGTCCATTGACAACTTCTATTTTAGCTAGCAGCACATAAGCTGCCTAGGGATACGCCAGTCATGGCTCTGTTGCTATGCGACCACTAAAAAAAAACCTGTTTGGAGGGTGTCTCACCAGTTCAAATGATTTTAACTTGGAGTGTTTAGAGCACAGACCACCAAGCACTCACAGCTCCCTTCACCTTCCATTGTCAACAGTATAAGATCGAGAAGTCAGTGCTTTAGAATAACTTTGCCTTTCGCACTTCCCCTTCAATGGCTGGTCTTTTTTTTTATCTTTGGCTTTTCTTTTCTTGAGGATTATTCAAGTATCTACACCTCCACGAGGCACATTCTGGGGAAAATATATAACTATATATATAAATTGAGCAAGCCAGAGATAGCCCTCCGCCCTTTCCCACCTCATTTAACCTTTTAATTTAGCAGCATGAATTAACATGTTAGCTGGGGCCAGTATCACTTCAAACAGACAGTGCCCAGTTGCCTGTGAGGCAGGAAGAGCATCGCTTCAGCGCACACATTATGTTGTTAATGCGCATGCATATATGTGAGCGTGTGCGCGTTTGCACGTATAGGAGCAAGACGCGAGGAAAATAAGTGTTTTTTTCTTCGTCTTGTTCTTAAGCAAGCTGTTATTATCTGAACCATTACATCAGTTCCTTCGCAGCTGCTGTCACTCTTATTTTAGTTGCACGCAAAATTCCAGTGAAGGAGCGAAAAGAGATACTGACACGAGAGAGGGGGGAAAAAATGTGAAGATAACTAAGTTGAAAAGACACCACTGCTGAGGCAAGGTGGGTGATGGAAAGCAAGTGGTGAGTAATGATGCATCCTGAATTCAGGTCAGTGCTCTTAGCTGCTTCTTATGCAGGAAGCAAGGAATCAAGGCGATAGTGATGAATTTAGAAGAAAAATCCTTTGAAGATCTGAGTCATAGCAATTTTTTTTTTATAATTTTAGCTGTGCAAAGCTGTATATTTAAAAAAACATAAGCACAATCAAACACCTCTCAGGGCTGTCACACAAAACACCATTTACTATATTTCAATAAGTGTACCTCTGTTCCAGTTATGAGTCGGGGGAATGCTCCCTGGCCTCTGGGAAGATAAAATGACACTTTTATGATGTCTTTCAGATTATTCCTTTAGATGGATGGGCTGAGATGGAACCCGATTGATTAATCTATCGACCGGCTGAACGCACCGTGGCCATTCTCCTGCTCAGCTGTTGGTTCCTCTGACAGAATATTCAAACAGACATACAGGGGAAAGATGACTAATGACGAAGACTGCTGCAGGACACCATGCCTGAACGTCTGTGCATCGTCTATATATTTGCTTGTCTGTGATTGTGAGAATAGATTTTACTTTAAATGTATCAAACAGTCACATTGATGGTGGAGCTATTTTTATTTTGTGTTTCCAATTAAAACTTTAGGAAGAAGCTGTTGCTACAATGTTTAAATTGAGCCACTTACTGTTACCACATTGTGGCATCGTTTTAGGAAAGTGCTACGTTTTGTGGGTGTCTGTAATGTAATATTACAACGCAATGTCAGTATAGCTAATCTGTATCAAAAACCTCACATGTTTACTGAAAATGGCATATTTGAATCAACCTTTGAAGTGCCATCTTCTTGCAGATATTCATGAATAATTGACATTTAATTATACATCTATAGAATCAGCAGCAATCAAACCTGATTAACTTGACAGCTTCAAACTGAATCGTTACACCTCTGCTCTTGACCTCCACATTCATATACAGTATTTGCAAACATTTTCGTCCCAGATATCACAAGGACTATGTTGTAAAATCACAATTTAAATAAAACATTTAAAATAAAATGGTTCAGTTAACTAGATTTGATTTGGCACAGAGCTAAATCCTCCTGTCACTGCAAACAGATGTGCATGCTGGAACAAATATCCTCGTAATAAACGTTTACTTTGGTGCTTTTTCGCCATCTGAATGGCACAAGTACAGTGTTATTCAAACTACAGTAGAAATACTTTTATACAAAACGGTACACCTTTACAAATGCGTAATTGAACAACTCTGCTGTATTGTTTCAGGAGTGTTATTTTAGATCTAAATTGAGTAGTCATTCAATCCATTACACATTTTCTATCAACATCATCTATATATAAAGAGTCCTTTCAGCTCCATCAGTAGAACTTTGGACTTCTATTTCCTTCAAACCTCCAACATCCTCAAACAGTGTCTATTGTAAAAGGAAAAGGAAATGATAACAGATCACTGTAACTATTTCCTTTCTCTCTAAATGAAACCCCCTAGAGATTTCATACCCAGCGAAGATGAAATGTGTCGGGGTAGCTTCATTATTGATACAAGTCTCCAGCAGTGAAAGAAATGAATGACAATGGTGTCCTAAGCTGGGCTTTACCGAGATTAATCCGATTTGAGAAATGAACATTTTATTATAAGACGCACAGTGTTGGCCTTGATCTGAAGTGAATCCCAGACTAAGGAGGGGAAAAAAATTACAAAGGGATTGTGGGAAGGGAACATGGGTATACAGCTTGTCGCTTTGCAAGACCCTGGCACCTCGTTGCAGTAGTGCCCTTTTCCAGTTGACAAGTTCATTAATTTTCTGACATGGCTGCCCAGTATGATTTTCAATAGATAAGTCAAACAACAACGGATGAAGAAATTAGACATAAAACAGATGTCTATAGAAGGAACATGTACTGGTTGAAAACATGCTTTGTGTGAGCAGCAGGAGGTCCCATTTACTGTAGACCCTCTGCTGAACCTACTCTAAGGTGATTTCCACTGTTTAAAATGACAAACGTGAGTAAGGGACATATGATTGTCAGCTTAACATTTTGGAATAAAACAATAATGTAAAGTTATTCGATATCCATCACACTTAAAGTCATCTGCTTTTGATAATAGCCAAATTTGTTTTACAAATCTGTACCCATTTTAAACAATGGGACATCTCAAACTCACACCCCACATCCATCTTAAAGAAAACGTCCACAGGGATGAACGGTTTGAGGAGTTTTAAATGGGGAGGAGGACTCGTCTCTTTGCTTATTACCATGAATCACTCTGCGCCAGTTGCCAATAAACAACTGCAATCTTGGGAATATGTGAGGGGGATTTATCATACTAAAGCCTCTGACAGGACAAAAACATAAAATCAGCAGTCTAATTTGTCTCCCCAAGGTGATGTCACTCCATCATATGGAGGGCTTTTCTTTCAGTGGGTGAATGATGTCTGCCATGCTTCCCACTTTCACAGGTGAGAGATGAGATTCATTCTTTATCTGAAGAACCACAGCCGCCTCATTTAAAAAAAACAAAAGCTTTAAGCATCAAAACAGATTAAAATGAATAAAATGCTTCAACATAAACGTGAAAACAACAACAGGAAACATGATTTGACACCTGGTTGTAAGGTAATCAAATTATTCTATGTTATTTTTTATTGATCTTCATTTCAAGCAAGCAAGTGATAGGGCATGGATTATATTTTGCAGCTTGACACTTCAATGTCAGTTTGGCCCCCACCACACATGCAAATGCACAAAGTGAATAGTGGCAACAGTTGCTTTGTGGTGCCAAGCGTCCTGAGCTTCACGTAAGATTATGTGGGCCAGGAACCACTTCCAGCTTGGAAGAGGCAGCAGATCTTTCATTTCAGCACCACAAGGAAGGACAGCTCCCTCCCCAGTCCAGTCAGCCACAGAGACAGAGAACAAGTGCCTGTTTGTGTAAAAGCAAAGGATGATGTGTGAGTGTGTGTTGGGTGTGTGTGGGGGGTATGTATAACCAGACAATAGTATGGATGGCCTGGTTATACATCTCACTAGAAGCCATATATCTCAAGATACGGTGCAATGTTTGACTTTGCTGTTCTCGTGATAAATATTTTTCCATTTATCACCACATGGATCCTCCAAGGTTACTGTAGCAAACAGACACGTGCTGGATATGGCATCTCTGCACATGCTGGATGTAGGTTACAGAGCAGAAGCAGGTATGGATGGATTGATAGCAGTGGCTGGAGGGAAGAAAGGGAATTCAGCCAAGCGTGAATCATACTTCCCCAAACACACATTTCTTTCTCCTACTGCAACCAAGAACTCATTTTGACTGCTAGTGGCGTCTTGTGTAGCTTTGTGCGCGCACGCTCAACTCAAAGCAAAGCCGAGGAAACAAGCAGACCTACGTAAGCGCACACATCTTTCCTGCATCTTTCAAATTAGCGCAAGTTTAGACTTTTTTTTTTTTTTAACATATAATGACAGTAAAACCTTCAGAATCATGGGTTCCTACCGCTCTGGGTGAACGAAGAAGATTAAAAACGTCCTCCCTCGGAACATGAAAAGAATGTCAAACGGGACAGATGAGTATAAGACATGCATTGTTTGCTCTGTGGACGAACAGTAACTTACTTATTCACGAAGATGCGAAGTCTGGGGGGTTGACCAGTCCCTCTTCCACTTCCTCCTCCCAAAAACTGCATCAACCCAGTAATAAATAAATAATAAAAAATAAAAAAATAAAAAAAATCCGCAATTAGGCGATTTTATTTTATTTTTTTAAATAAAAAAAATCTGTCGTGTTTTTCCTCAGACACTTTTTAGATGATATTTAATCCACACATGAGTCCGGATGGCATGCTTTTAACTCTCACAGTGATGATGACAGCATCTAACGCACACGATACTTCCTTTTTCTTTCAGGACGCACGCGAAGCGGAGGCACCCACACGTGCAGTTATTGAAAGTCCTCTTCTGATGCGCATCAAATGCTCAACGTCCAGATTCTCCCAGTCCAAGGAACTAGAAATATTGGGGGGGAAAAGTGTTTTTGCTTTGATTTTCTCTCCGATTCAGAGTTGAACATGTGACCTTTCCAAACCCTGGCACAGAGCGCGGAGAACCTCAGTGTGCACGAGCTCCATCCTGGAACGCTCGCGCGTCGTTTAGACCCGAGCAGGACAGAGGTGGGGTTGTTCTAACGTTTCAGTTTTACATGCAACTTTTTCTGCAAGAATAAATAAACGAGGCGCTCATTGATAAAAGCAAAAAATGTGAGTGAGATCCTTAAGAAGTTGACTTGATAAAAGCTTCAGGTTGCGCGTCTCTCCATCAAAATATATATATATATATATATATATAAACACTTTAGGGGAAAGCATGGACTAAATCAAACACAGATCCAGGGATCGTCTTCATTTAAAAGTATTCCGGGTGGGATTCAGTCTGCACCAACACGGACCAGCTCAGCTTCCAGCACGTCCTCCGCACCGCAGCCTTCATCCAGTCACAGCTCACTGAACGCGCTCATGACTCCCGCCGCTCCCTCGCTCCATCCACGGGTGTCTTCGTCGTCAGAATATGTTCTCATCCACAACAGTCCCGTTCTCGTAATCTGTGTTTCAGGCTGCTTCAAACGTCGAGATAAATGCGCACTTCTTTTTTTCTTCTTCTTCTTCTTTTTTTTTACTCCATTACGCACACGCAGTCTCCATCCGTCGGTTCGCTGCGCAATGTGCGTTCAGCTCTGTGTAGTCAAATAAACAAACCCACCGCCAGCACGGACAGACAATGGATTGATAAGTTCAGAAGAGGACATCATGTAGGTTACCTCCCACTGACAAGCTGCCCTCCCCAGCTGAGGCTCTGCCGGTGACTGCAGGTGGATGGAGTGCGCCGTCAGCCGCAGGACGGAGACATTCCTCATGCTGCTCTGAACTTGTAGAGCTGCTACCGTTCAGTGCTCTGACATTCACTAATTCATTTTGCCTTTATTTTTTGGTTCCTTTCATTTTAAATTTGTTTGTTTGTTTTGTGCACATGCGAAGACGAGGAAATAAAAGCCATGGAGCTATAGAGGAATAGACAGAAAGAAGGATATGGGCTCTGAGAAAGGAGACCGTTTCCTCCCATCTTGCAAATGAGACACGACTGCCACCTACTGGCTCTCCTCTCCTGGGTGATAATGTGATGTCCTCAGGCTGCTTGTCGCATAGGGCCGTATACTCCCATGACAGAATGTAGGTTTTGCTCATTCAAACTATATATATATATATATAAAACACTGTGAGCATTACCAGGAAACCGGAGACCGACTGTGTTGATGGGAATATGCATGTATGCAAACTCAAGAGTGGAACAGGAGTAAAGACAGGAGTGTGACAATCCAGAAGGCAGATTAATATGTGTTATAATCTCTCCCAGGCTTCAGCACTTTACACCCTATTTATAAAAGCTGGCTGAAGGTTATGAATTATGAAATGGGCCTGCAGATTTTTCGCACGGCGCCTGACACTGGAGACTTCAGGTCTTCAGAAAGATTATTGCTTGTGAAGCGTTTATCTTAGGCAGTCTGCTGCGCTGCAAATATTATGCTAAACTCGGTGATATCCGACATGTATAGCGAAGAGAGGATGGGACGGCAGATAGGCCAGTTTAAAAAGAGAGCGTGCACAGTCACACGCCGTGTGATGGCAGATGTGAGAAAACATTTGAATGCCAGACCAGGGATGTGTCCATCCAGCTGTCAACATCTGATCTCATTTCCCCTCAGTGCTGAAGGCGTTGCATCATTCATCTGTCTTCATAACTGTCGACCTGCCTGCCTGTGTGTCTGGCATATGATTGTAAAAAGTA
>JARVJN010000002.1:17229783-17240062 GCA_031763805.1 Argolebias nigripinnis
TCCCGGTACTCTCAGGGTTAAATTTTAGAAGTGGCGGAACTGGGTTCCGGTGAGTTCCGGCCCACTTAAAGCACTGGTTCTCACTGAAAATAAAAAGGGTTCTCTTCAAACACTTTGTCCTGGTTCAGATCCTTTTAGCTTCTTTCAGCTAATTTCACCTTTTTCCCTGTTTTCTCGGCTACATTTCTGCTATTTTTCTGCTGCTATCAATTTTTGGCTACTTTTCACATAACTTCAGCTTATATGAGCTATTTTCAGCTACTTTCTGCCAATTTCAGCTTTTGTTTTCTTTAGGCCTCGTTCTGCTACTTTCAGCTTTTTGTACTTTTTTCATCTGCTAATTTTAGCTGTTTTTGCTCTGTTAAGCTTCTTTTTTCCAGCTGTTTTCTTTTCTTTTCCGTTTTTTATGCTTCTTTCAGCATGTTTCTGCTTCTGTTAGCTTCTTTCAGCTAATTTGAGCTGATTACAGCTCTCTGGGCTCTTTTTAGTTTTTCTTTTCTACTTTTCAGCAACTGGTATATTTTAAGGAAGCTTTAGGTTCCTTTAGCTTTAGCTTGCTAGCAGCTTTCAGCAACAAACAGTTTTTCACTCTTCTTTGGATCATCTGTTTCCCAGGCAGAACCCGTTGGCGTTCAAAGTTAAGTTTTCTCTCTGGAAGAAGCGTCGGGCTCAAGGAACGACAGACATCGTTCCTGTGGAAGACATCCACATCCATCCAAAGTAGACCGCCGCCGCAGCTGAATGCAAACGTAACGTTTTATCAGATGAGCCAACGTGTTTGTGTGTGAATCTTCCCTGCAGCTACGTCCCCACCACCTACGAGAACGACATCGCCCTGATAAAGCTGCAGAAGCTTCCGTTCTCAGAGAAATGCTTCGACGACAACCCGGCCATCAGGGCTGTGTGCATCCCCTGGACTACTCAGCTGTTCCAACCCAACCACACCTGCAGCATCTCCGGGTGGGGGCGGACAGCAGGTACAAACTCCACCGTACAGACAGAAAATTGTGTTTCCATCCTCACGGAAAGTGAAAATATGGAACAACAACCTCATCCAGTGGTTCAAAATTAGAATGAATATGAAGAAGATTCAATAAAAGTGTCAACAACCTGTATTACTGCACAATATTGGCAACTCGGTAGTTTTTTTCTTTTAGTGACACCAGTTATTTTGAGGTTGTACATATGATTTCAGTCCATCATCTGGTTCTGGACTCAGGTCTTGGGGGCAGCAGCTGCATCAGGGAGGTCCAGATATCTCTTCCAGCTCTTCTGGGAGGACTCCAAGATGTTCCCAGACCAGCTGAGAGACATAAGCTACTTTGCCATTGATATGTGCGACTCAAGCCGATTCTCGTCTTGCTGGTTCTTCTCAGGTGGATTGCCACTGCGACTTGTTTCCCTCTCTGTGGGTGGGACCGTGACAGGTCATTGTGCGCAATGCTCCGATGACATTGTTTACTGCGACTGTCAGTTCTCAACCATGGCGGACTTCAAGCTGCAATGTTTCGTTCTGATGCTCACACTTTTAGAAAGAAGACGAGAACGTACAACATCAGGGAACTGCAGAGCAGATGTAGTTCTGCAGGACAGGTCATCCAGTGACGTAGCTCCTCTGGTCAGCTGCTGTCTGCTTACAGTAACATCGTCCCCTCAGAGCAGGTGGTCCCACAAGCCAGGCTGAGTGGGGGGGTACCGGCAGTATTAAATTATGACACTGCAGAGCATGACACCTGGTCAGGTGGATGATTTCACTGAATGACACATGTTATTTTCAAGGACACGATGGGGCAACTGTGGATGAGTGGTTAGAGCAGTTGTCCCCCAACAAAAGAGTTGAGGGGGTTTGATTCCACCAGCAGTCACATGCTGAAGTGTCTCTGGGCAAGATACTGAACCCTCATTGCCTCTGATGTGTGTCCCATCAGTGTCTGAATGTGATAAAGCTCTGATTAATCCTTGTAGAGATCTAGTAGAGAGATGTTTGAATGGGTAAATGAGGCACAGATTGTTGTAAAGAGCTTTGAGTGTCTTGATAAAACAGAAAGAAGCTGTATAAGTGCAATCCATTTACCATTTCAAAACTAAATGTTACTAAAAGGTAAAAACATGAGCATTAATTTTAAATGGTAAATGGAGCTTATTTATATAGTGCTTTCCAGCCCCTTATGAGGGGCCCCAAAGCACTTTACAATACCAACCATCCACCCATTCATACATACATTCATACACCAGTAGCAGCAGACTGCCATGCAAGGCGCCTTTCCAGTCCAACCGGAAGCAACTTAGGGTTAAGTATCTTGCCCAGGGACACAACGACACATGGTGTGGGGAACCGGGATTCGAACCTCCAACCTTCCGATCGGGGGACGACTGCCATTCCCACTATGCCACGGCCGCCCCTAATCTTCATCTTCAATGTTAAAATTAGATCAGCTTTATAACATTTTTAATCATTCCTAGTTAATGTGTAACAGCATCATTGTTGAATAAAGCTGGACTGAATAGTTGGTATACTGTATTTATAGTATCTGCACCCTCATGATATAGTTTATGTTCTAATTTTATTTCACACTCTTTAACAGTTAGAAAAGGAAATATGCATTGGAGCATTGCCCCTTAGTAAAATCACACTTACTTAGAATTTGTGCAAAGAGTTTGCCTTTTTTAATATAATCTAAAATAAGGTTTATTGCTCCTATAACATACTCTGATGTATTCCAGCTCAAAGTGTACAACTTTTGTACAGTTAAAACGTTTGGGTTCCTTGTTCCTTTGATAAAACTGATTCAATAAAACTTAAATCCCTCAGAATCTTTGACACCAGATCGTCACAACCTGCTATTTACATCTTGTTTCTGCACCTCATGGAGTTTTATGTGTTTTGAATTGTTTCAGTGCTCACATAAGGTTTATCGATTTCTCCCAGCCTTTTAGCTAAATAAATAATAAGTTGAAAAAGGTTGAATGCTAACCACAGAGTCTGTACGTTTGTGTCATCTGGCTTCTTTACATGCATGTTTTTATTATTTATTTTTTGCTGTCTGATTTAAATATCTGTGTTAGCACATATAGCTTATAATTTACATCACATGCTGCTTTGGTAGTCTACAAAAGATGTCCTCAAATCAAATGCTGCAAAATGTTTTTGTCCCGAACACAACTCAGTAGTAAAGCTAGTTCATTAATATTGTTTGAAGCTCATTTGTTACTTTGCTCCAAATCACTTCTTAACACTTTATGAATATACATGAGCACAACTGGTGGATGAAAGTGATGATTAACTGGTGAGAATTAAAGCCACTCCATCTGTAGACCCATGGTAACGTGAATGACAATGTTTACTCGTTTAATGTTTTATTGCTTATTCTTCATTTTAGTTATTCACATCTGTGCTAAGGTTTTACAATTTTTATTGTCTCCTTCCCGCTTCCCCTCTCCCTTTTTTTGTCTTGTTTTCAGAACAACATGGAAGCCAGACCGAGGTAAGTCTGCCAAGTATGATTCATACTCACCTTTTTATAGCAACTGTAGCTGTGACTGAGGACTCCTCAGCACTCAGCTTCTTGATAATTCATCCTCCATGAGAGTGACTACAATTCATGTTGCATAATAAAATCCACACAAGCGTATGCATTTTTGCACTTTTCCTCAAACATTTTTACCTGTCAGTTCCTCCCTCAAACATCTGACAAACTCTACAAGCACATCAGCCCTGCCTTGCCTCCATAGCAATTTGATCACATGCAAGTCACATCGGTGCTGTAGAGGTGACAGTCTGCCTGATCCGATGAAAGCTCTGCAAACAGTGGCTGACAGGCTGAAGTTTTAAATGCGTGCTCTTGTATCTTGGTTTCCTTGCTACTGCAGCGCAGAGTAAGATAAGTAGTTGTGTCATTAGCAGGGCAGAATCCTACTCTCTTATATAAGGCTGCTGTTTCTAGAGTTAGTGTTTCTCTTATACTAAACCTTGTTGGATGGACTAGTGTGTATCAGGGAGATTGAAGAGCAAGATTTAACGTGTTTATTTTTCATTTATACATTATATGTCATTTGCGCAGTAGATCTGGCAATTTTTTGTCACCAGATGCCCTTCCTGGCAAATTCTGGACTTGAACCCACAGCCTCCAGAATACACTTGACACTGTTTATGCACTGCACATTTATTTGTTTTTTTGTTCAAGACAATCTAGAATGAATAGTCCTCTGCCAATTTAAGACTAATATAAAAACTTTTCTGCCTCCTTAACTCAGAGCATAAACACTCTCACAACCTTGCTCTATTTCAGTGTTTGCCATTAAGTGTCTTGGCGAGCGTTAATCTTAAAACATTTTCCCCCACTTCTTCAGACATAGACACACACACAAAAAAGACACATTCCAAACATATTGAGGAACTTACTGAAAACGAAAAGAAACCAATTTTTTTTCTGTAGACGTTAAAGTGAAAGTCACAGAAAAATGTTTTGTTTAATAAAACAAATAAACTTTGATAGAAAATGTTCTTGTTTTTGGCAAATAGGAAATACATTTTTGATTTCACTTTAGTCTTTTGTTGTGCTGACTGTGGGAAATGTACTGCATTTCCTCTTTGGACTTTAGTGTGCCTTGCTTTTAATAAGCAAGGAAAGTCAAGACCAGGGCTGGTGCTCAGTGCCAACATGTAATATGTTATTGATTGGTCAGCCTGTATTATGACCCCTACGCACTGGAGCAGATGGCAGCAGACTTGGACCCATGGGTGAGATGCAGCTAATGGTCTGCCCTCTATAAAAGGTTGAATTCTTCATTTGTGGAAACACCATGATAGTTTTACGCCAAAGTACCCCGTATTGCACAGAAATGCAATCATTGCAGAATCTACAGTAGCTAGTGTAAATTAATACACGTGTAAGAGAAAGATTATTTAAAAGGGAAGGCCTGAAGTGGGGAGCTGAAAAAGATGAACATAAAACGAATATTCTTGTGGGTTAATGTTTGTTGAGTAACAGAGAGTAGGGTTTTTGGTATGTTTTTGAAGGTGAGGTAATCAAAAGGTTAAAGCAAAATTGGCCAAGGTTGAAAAATAAGCAGAAGGAACAGAGAGATTTTGGAGGATCAAGCAACAAGTGGATGTTTAGAGTTGTGTGCAGTGGGATCTAGACAGAAAATTGATTATGAAGCAGAAACACTAATCCGCCGTCTGAGCCCCGTATCGCTGCAGTAGACAGAGCATCCCCAGAGGACGTCAGTCCTGCACCCACATGCATCTTCTTGGACATGCTTATCAATAAAAACCACTGCCTCTGCCCTAACCCCTTAACATAGGTTCTCCATGCCAGCTGAGATTTGTTCTTTTCTTAGTATAAATATTTTTCCCCTCTCTTCCGCCTAGCCATTTCACAGCTGAGTCTAATGGGATGCATTGCCAATTTCCCTTACACTCCTTGGCTTTAATCTGTGAACTTTCAAACTTTGTTGCTGCGTGTTGTGGATTTTACATATGTTTCAATCCATGTTTCTCTTGTCTGTTTCTTTTTACATTTTACAGCACAAGTGACTGAACAAAATGTGTCATGTAGAGCCTATTGTATGTATGGATGTATGGATGGATGGGTGGATGGATGAAATGCATTGCACTGCATTTGAATGAACAAGGTTAAAACTTGCTGTCATTTTTCAAAAACAAGAAGCACTCGGTGTAGAAATGAAGTTCATATCTCGCGGTTTGTTTATTGATTTTTTTCTCACTCATGTTTTGTGCTTTTTGGAACCTCTGTGCCATTCCTTTGTTTGTTCATTTTGTTGCCTGAGTCTTCAGTGACAGTCATTGCAGATCAGGACTCACTAGGGTATTTTTAAGTAGGGAATCTAAATTTTTACAAGTTGATAAATCCAAAAGCTACTTCCACAAAAATATTTTATTACCTGAACACCACATGTATGTTGTCTCCTACTGTATCATAGTTCAAAGAAAAAAAGAATACAAGCATCAATAACAGACACTGCATGTAAATAAGTTTCGTTCTCAAAATATCAACCAAGTGAACATGTAGAAGGATACAACCTTTTGACCGTTGCCATGGCAAAACTCCCAAAATGCTTGTTTTATGTTTTTTACCATTCTATCTTAGATTATCTGACTTGTGTAATTATAAGCTGTGGTCTAATCTATCAGTTAATACTGATTCTTTTTGATTTCTGTGATTAATTGCTTTTTTGTATATTTTTTTAATTTGTTTTTAATAGAACTGAAACTTTTACAGTGGGCCAGTGTTCTTTATGTCAAATGGGTACAATGCTAGTTTTAATGTTATCGCAGAAAAACTTTCATTACTTTCAGTAGTTTAATCTGTAATGTACTCTATAAGCATTACTCTGATTAAAGCCACCATTGCTTCCCAAAGAAGAAAATGCGTACAGTATTGGTTAAACATTCTGACAACCAGCAGCATTTACAGCTGAGCTATCTAAATAATGTTAATTGTTGTTATTCCTCTTAATGATGAAATTAAATGCATCCTTTTTGTAAGAAAAACAATTCCCAACATTTTGATGTGCAACAACCATGTTAATATTTTTACTCCATTATGCAACATGTGTAATTATGCAACATGTGTAGTTATTAGCCAAGGTGAGAGTAAAAGTATTGTGGAGGCTGAATATCTCAACTACTGATACTAATCAAAATGCTTTAGCTTACACTTAGCAAGGGAAGAGAGCAGTGTACCGTAGATATATTAAATACAGTAATATTAAACCTTGACTATGACCATGAGCGATTATGTAGCTTTGTTTTTCCTCTGCATTGGTGCAGCCTTAAGCCTTCAATTAAAAAGCAGGAATATTATTATTTTTGTAGGAAACATTTATTTTAGGTATGTGCAGCTTATAATTTCTTCTTTCTCGTTTTTTTGTGTCATGTTCCTTCTCAGCAAACAATAAGAATAGTCAAGAATTGTGAGATGAGAAAAATACGTCCTTACAAAAGAAATAGCAAGACTTGTTAGTTTTCACTGATTATCTATTCTTTCTTGGGGATTGAATCATTATATAACAAGCCTCATCAATGCTTACATGACTCATCAGGAATTGTAAAGAGTTATTTAATAAAATTCCCACCATTTGTGCTGTGCACGTTTTAAAAGCCATTATCAACTTGTACCTGCTTTTCATTTTAGGCTGCAGTAATAAAAGTGAATTTATCTTTCTTATACATAGAGTAGTTTTTTCCTTTGTCTTGTTGAACTTTTGCTAATATAATGCTTGATTTTATGATTTTATTATAATGACAACTTGTTACTAGTTAAAAGTAAATTTAAATCTGGTATTTGGTTTATTCACTTAGACAATTAAGAAAAGAAAGAAAGAAGAGGGACTCTTAGATATGAATAGTTTGATGTAATGGAAATGAAAATATTCTTGTATGTTTTACATATAAATATTGATTTTACACAGAAAACAAATTTTACATTCCTGCCAAGTGAGTACATCGTCTACAGACGTGTCATGTGAAAATAAATCAGATTTAAAAAGGCAGCCTCATTGATGGTCATTGAATCAATGTTTAAAGTCTTTGGTAACTTGGACATCTGATGAGTCTCAAATGCTGAATAATGTACTTGGTGGCGCAGAGGTTAGAGAAGGTGAGCCTGTGATCGGAAGGTCGCCGGTTCGACTCCTGTACCAACAACATCAAAATGGTGGGAAAGGTGAAACACCCACAACTGCCTCCACCCTCATTTACCCCACTCTGGGCCCTTGAGCAAGGCCCTTAACTCCCACCTTCTGCTCCCCCAGGCACACTAGATGGCAGCTCTCTGCTCCACACAGAGGGCTGTGGTAGCTCAGTGGGCTGTGGTTGTGTCAGAAAGGGCATGTCTTCGTGCGAGTTAGTTTGCTGTGGCGACCACTGAAGAAGAGAGCAGCCAAAAGAAGAAGAAAAAAAAAGTATATATGCCTTTTTAAGTTATTTATGAGGCTATGTAGGTATCTTTGATATGCTTTGCTTATATTAACAAGACAATTTGTCTTATAAACTATATGGCTTATAACTTCAAATGTGTACAACTACTAAACTGGACTTTCTGCAGTCCTATTACTAAAACAGAGTATTTATTTACAGCCTGTTAACAACAAAATACCCACAAATCACTGCACTTTGTTTATCCTTAAAGAAAGGGAAAAGGCAGAGGCATGAAACCACTTTTGTTTGTTCATCAGCAATATTCAAAAATCACCAAAGCAATTAACCATTATATATTACCCCTTCAATTTTTACTAGGATATGATGTACTTCTGAGAAAAAGTCTATTTAGCCGATGAGGTTTGGCAGACAGAAACATTAATAATATTAGATACTGAGGAAATAAAAACAGAATAATACGGAGTGAAGAGGAGAAGTTTTAGCGGATAGATGCAAATGAAGCTAAGAACACTTTAATGCAAAGGAAATTGTTTAAAATAACACAAGATTTCACCCAAAAAATTATCACCAAAAATCAGTCAACTAATCATGATTTAATTTTTAGAGTGACTCAATGCAAACCAACAAATGTTGACAATAAGAACATAAAACAACAATATAAAAAACAACTAGATTTGGTCAAAATGCGGCAGGTTTACTTAGCTTAACTAATGGAGGGCTGTAAAGCCCATAAATCCTGTGTTTTAATTACACAAAATAAATTAAAGCTGGCAGTAAAGCATAGACAACATACGATGATGTCACTCATTGGCTCTTTTACTCACAACTCACCTGTATCTTCTATTCATTTGTCTTTTATTTTAGCATTAACCAGAGATTTAATTATCAGTAGAGAAGATGTCAGTCCCTCTGAGTGAAGGCTGAAGACCACCCAGTGGTGCCACGCTGTGCAATCACACGAACACACAACCCAAGAAAGAAAGGCTCATAGGGAAGCCGAGCGTGATCTTAGAGACACAGCTTATCTGCCTGAGCTTCTTACCCTTCACTGGGTCAAACTGATGTGTGAAGTGAAGCAAGAACTTGTCTGGGGAAAGTGGCCAAAGGACATATGATCGAGCTCAGAGATGAAGACATGGAGGAGGGGAGTTGCATTTTTTTCTAATGAAAAATTTACATCACCTCCTTGAATAGAAGCGACCACAGGCTTTGTCATTTTTTGTGTCTTTCTTTCTGTGTGCTTTACCGTCCAACTATTTTTGTGACAGACGATTGGTCTGGATTGAATGGGAACGTCTAATTTTCCCAACGTTTTCTGGGATTGTGTTAAAATGATGGTCGAGACTCTGTAAATATTAAAACTGAGATTAGCTTAGTTGTTTTTCTCATAGATTTTAAAATCGAGTTTTAAATACTGTCTCAATCTGTCTCTTTATCTTTTTGGGTTGGGTTTTTTTTTTCTTCTCCTCAGGCCCTTACCATTCCACATGGAGATTTGTGTTCAAATGTATGCAAGGCACACAAACCAAACTGACAAATGGAGAGATGTGCATTTAGATTATGTAAGACTTAAGCATGTATAATTCATGCCCCAAGCACATTGTTCACCTAATTTTTTTAGATGGCATTTACTTATGTTTGAGTTTGTTTCATGAGTAATAATAGCATTATAACATACATAAAACAAATGGCAGATTACATTTTTTTAACATATCAGGAGAAAACTGAAAATTATTGAAGATTGAAAAAGTAAATGTATGCACACTTCTTTGTGCCCATTTTGTAATAATTAATGGTCATTGTAAACTTACACCTTGAATATAGTTTGAATATAAATTAGCTAATTTTGTAAGAAAGATGTTAGTTATAAGAATAACACTTTGCATTGTGTCTACATGGTAGAGATGTTCATGAGTATATTTAAAACTTTTTCTGTTGTAGTCTGTAGGGAGTGTAAAACCCAATTCTCATGTCTGAATTTGTGTAGGAAAAAGAGAGAATAAAAGACTATTGTATTTTCCGGAATATAGGTCGCACCAGAATATAGGTCGTTTTGTCCAATTATTGCCAAAAAATTGGGAAAATCCATAAACAGGTTGCACCTAAATATAGATCGCACCTACGTCACCGCCGACATAACGCGTCATCCACCGCTGACATGACGCGTCACTGCTAAGACAACCCGGAAATATGGACCGAGCGTTTAGCTCTGTTGCAAATGTCTGCCACAGGAGCGCACAGCAAGGCTTTTAAGAAAATTAACACGGTAAAAACAATTATTTGTTTGTTAAAAATGATAGCTGACATTATAGCACAAGGGTTAGTGGTTTATTAGCCGAGTGGTTTATTAGCTATTTGCTAAAATATACACGG
>JARVJN010000002.1:17419294-17430302 GCA_031763805.1 Argolebias nigripinnis
ATATATACTGTATATAACTTGTCAAGTAGCAAGATGTTCTTTAATTTGACCAGCGTTTAAAAGGAGGCTTTGTGATGCAAATTGTCCAGAGGTGCTCCTAGGGGTATAAAAAGCATGGTCCTGTATCTCTATGGATTGGGACATTCCACATTGCAAGGTGGACTGTGGGAGATGGAAGTGACATGAGAAAAGGACATCATTGATTTGCTTGGAGGACATTCCAGAGTGCAAGGTGCAGAGGAAAGCCCACAGAGGAGGTTAATCCCGTGGGTATCTTGTTTTACTAATCCTTAAAATGTGATAAAATAAACTGGAAGAATACAAAAAAATAATACAAGAGGCAACGGGAGACTAAAATGAACTGATGTCATCATAATGTGCCATGTGTGGTACTACAGTAAATGATGTTGGCCGAACTATAGTCATATGATGATTATTTAAACAACTTATTTTGCTATAGTCCTATACACTCATATACAATATAAGGACTTCATCTCATTTTACTTTTCACTCCAGAGAACTGGCCTCAGTTTACAGAAGCACCCAGTCCATGCACACCACATGCACAGTTGTCTACAGGTATATTCAGTTGATAGCATTAGCATGTTAGCTTAGCATTAGCATTACCTGTTAGCATATGAGGTAACATCAGTGCCTTGTTACCTGAGGTCAGGTGGGACACCTGTTAAGATTTGACAGCTGTTTAAAGTGCTCTATAAATAAAATTATATGGTATGTTATACAACATGATTATCTTTTTTCACTTCACTGATAAGATATGAGATAGGGCAGCTGTGGCTGAGTGGTTAGAGCAGTTGTCCTCCAATGCAAGAGTTGAATGTTTAATTCCACCAGCAGTCACATGCTGAAGTGCCCCTGGGCAAGAGACTGAACCCCTCATTGCCTCCGATGTGTGTCCCATCGGTGTATGAATGTGATAAAGCTCTGATTAATCTACTAGAGTGCTGTATGAATGGGTAAATAAGAGCACAGATTGTGTTGTAAAGCACTTTGAGCATCTTGATAAGATGGAAAAGTGATATATAAGCACAGTCCATTTACCATATGTTTCATTGGATGTATTAAAATATAACTGTCAGATATGGTCAGATCGTTTGTAGTATTGTTTTATATAAAATAGAACAATGCTTTCTGTTCATGATGATAGTTTTCAACAACAAATAAAAAAATGTCTTGTTATCACACTTCTAAGGTTGTAAACATCAGGAATGTAACAGTCTTGTTATCGCCGGGTGATGAAAGTTTGTAATTCCAGACTAAAATGTGGAAAAATAAAAATCATTTCCCCTTCTAACGAATCAGTCATTGATGGCCTCCTTTAGCAGATGTAACCTTTTTTTATTTTTCTTCTTCTTCTTTCGGCTGCTTTTTGCATTAGGGGTCACCACAGCAAACTCAGTCGCACAAAGACTTGGCAGTTATTTTTTAAGCCAGATGCCTTCCTGATGCAACCACAGACCACCGAGCTACCACAGCCCTCTGTGTGGAGCAGAGCGCGGCTGACACCCGGAGGAGCTGGTGGTGGGGGTTAAGCGACTTGCTCAAGGGCCCAGAGTGGGGCGATTGAGGGTGGGGGCAGGTGTGGGTGCTTCACCTACCTCACCCACATTTTTGATGTTGGTACCGGGGCTTGAACCGACGATCTTCCGATCACATGGCCCACCTTCTTTAACTTCTGCGCCACCACTCCCCTTAGCAGATACAAGCTGAAGTTCGGTAATCGTCGTTTTTGAGACTTGGTCAACGTCTTCTGGAGAAAATGTGTCTTTTTGGTCTTTAAAACGTTGCATTCACATTTTGAGGCTTAACAACCGCGAGAACATCCCCATTCAAGCGTAAACCTCAACATTTCTTTAGCGCCCTTCTCACTGGTTCTTGCACCCTTCCCCCAGCTACCTTCTCCATGTTTTCCAGAACGAAGCATGCTCGGTATAAAGACTAACTTGAGTCCCCGAGGCCACCCCATGCCTCGCACGTTCCTCTCAGACAGGCAGCACGACACTGGGCCCCTCTATTCTGATCCACCCCGTGCCTCCCCACCAACCCTCAGTTCATACATGCCCCCCAGTTCCATCCATCATATCTGCCCCCCTTCAGCCTTCCATCATGCTTGCACAAAGGCGGCGAGCCCAAAGAAAAGAAAAAGCCGAAAAAAGGGGAGAAGAATACAGCCGCTACCATGCAGAACAGTGCCGGCCAAAGGACCAGCTTTTGTCCTGGACCATGCCTGTCTTCGCCTGGTCTCTTCTGCTAACACACCCTCTTCTTCAAGGGAACAACAGCCCAGGGGCTTGGGGGATGGAACCAGGGTGTGGTGCTATCTAAAGCATATAGTTAGGGCCCCCTAGATGGCCCCTTGGTCACCAGCAGACCTTGTGTGTTGAGCTGTCAAACAGGGCCACCCTGTCCCTCCCCTTGAGTCCACGGGCACTCCCTCTGTGGGGCAGCAAGTGCCCTGAACTGCCCTTAGGGGCCTATACGAGCCAAGTCTCACAATGCTCCCCTGAACTGACCAGTGAAGTGAAACAGTAAATCTCAGGTGTGAAGGGAGACAGTGTGCACATCTGCAACAGTCAAAGAGAGAGGAATAAAGTAGCAGATTTACATGGGATCACATCAAAGGCATGTCTGTGTGCAACTTGTGCACTCGGCTGTAATAATGATGAAGCTCGGACTTTAGTTTTGATGGCACAGAAGGAGATGAAAGAAATCTAAATTAATCTTAAGCACAGTATCACAAAAGAAGCTAAGATTGAGGGAATGTTTGTGAATGGACAATAAGTGCACACGGCTGCAGGTGTCTTTCTGTTGGTGGTGTTCTCTCACAGCCTCCGTTATAACTCTTAGAAGAAAAGTCCATGTTTGGTTATGTTTGCGTTCTGCGGGTCATTGATTTTACTATGAGATTCAGTATTCATTTTATTTACATA
Source organism: Argolebias nigripinnis (assembly GCA_031763805.1). Taxonomy (NCBI): domain Eukaryota; kingdom Metazoa; phylum Chordata; class Actinopteri; order Cyprinodontiformes; family Rivulidae; genus Argolebias; species Argolebias nigripinnis. Next base: position 17,422,246 of record JARVJN010000002.1, read on the forward strand.
TGATGCACATTGGGGTTTTTTTTTTTTTTTTGTATCACAACTGAAATGTTTTAAATTGTTCATCATCTCTGGCTGAGTTGTGACTCTAGTTATCAGAGATGTGAAGGCACAAAAGCTTCCTCCTGTGTTCAACCAGTGCACAGCCTGAGCCAGAGTTTCTATTTACCTGTAAAGAGTATCTAATAAAGTATACAAGTTCAACAATTCTATGAATGAAAAGTTAGTGACACAGTGTGCTGATAAATAAGGTTTGAAACTAATCAAATTACTGAGAGAGGAAAGGCAAAGGATAGAATTGATGTGCTGCTTTCTGAGAGGTTTGTAAGAAAACAGCAGCCAGTTTGAAGACTGAGGAAATGGAACATTTGTGGTCATTGAGAAATCAAGCAAGACTGTCAAATACAATTTTAGCTCTGCCAACAGTTGTTTTCAGAGAAATGCACAATTTATTCTAGGGAGACGTGAGGCTCAATAGATGAAATAAGACACAAAGGAATTACCGCAAGACTGGAGACAATGGACAAAAATGTAGACATAGTGATACACACAAGCAGACCTCCAGCTCACAGCTCCCTAATAGAACCGTGACTGACCAGCTCTTTTCACTGCAGGGACAATGGTGTGTTGCTGAGGCCGCAAAAAGCCGATTGAATGTGTGTTTCTTGTTGTGCTCGTGTGCGCGTGTGTCTGTCTCGCACCCGAGCCCAGTCTTCAGGCGCACAGATTGGGATTTTCCCAGGTGATCATGGCCATACGGCGCACTGCAACTTCAAGCTCATTACAGACGATTCTGAGCCATTAGAAAGCGTTCAGCGGGGTGTGCATTCCCCCAGACTCCTCCGTCAGGGCACAGAGCCATGCCCAAAGGCCCCAGGGTGGGGACCTATGCTTAATGGTCCAAGGGAACACACCAGAAGGAGCTGATCCTTTTTCTTCAGTGACCGCTGGTTGCTGTGTTGATGGATAGGATGGTGGAGTGGGTGGGTGGTGAATATAACAATATGAAGGAAACAGCTTGTTGAGTTCCCTTCATTTGGAATTCAAAAAAAAAACCCTGCTAACTGTTGAATGAAGAGAAGGGTAAATGATTATTATTTTATTCATTCTGTTTTATTTTAAATTTGGACCTCTGGAACAACATTATGTTTACATTATTATTATTAAGATCAGTCAGTAGCCAGATTGACAAGAAATAACATAGCATTATAGTACTTGTGCATGTGCACGTGTGTGTGTGTGTGTGTTTGTGTGTGTGAGACAAAAACAAATAAGCAGTTCAAAATAGCAAAGGCTGTCACGCTGATGACATGGATAACATTGATGGTTATGAATAAGTATCATGTCCACAGAAAAACCTCAGACCATCTGTGAAACTCTGAATATCATGTGTCATGAAACATAAAATCCATATTATTGGAACACATTTTTGCAAGTGCAAAAAAATTTCTGTCGTAACTGTTACCAAATGGCCTCAAAGAAATAAACTTGGGCTTTTGTTTCCTCTGTTTTTTAAGAGCTCGTTTTAGTTAAATTTTCTAATCCAGCTTTAAGCATAATTCCAACGTCCACAATTTAAATATCTAATTTAGTGTATTTTGATATGTTAAATTAAATATTGCAGAATTTGTTCAAAAAGGCAGTTAAAAATGTGTTTTATTCTGTATTCTATTGCAAGCTAATATCATATTTTTAAGTCACAGTTTTTTGCATAATTTACATGCCCTGCGACTTATACACTGAAGCGACTTATTTATGTTTTTTTTCCATATTTATAAACCACTTTTTGGCTGAGATATGACCGTTTTCATTCATTCTGACTGAAAATATTGAACACTGCCATTTTCAGCCGCTAGATAGCATTCAAGTAGTATGGTATGCCGTTGTGTCATGTAATAGGTAAAAGTGTCTATTGATGACACGATCGGCTTGCCCTAGCCTGGCACCTTGGTCCAGCTCGCCTGGAGCAACCGTCAAATCAGTTTCATTTCGCTGCACTTCCCCGGCAAAACGCAGCTAATTTGACCGTTGAAATGCATTTATTAAGGAAAAGTTCAACTGAGACACACCTTTACTATACTGTAATGTCAAGCAAACAAATAATTGTTTTAGATGTTTATCTTGTTAAATTTCAAAGAAATGCACAATGAGTTGTCCCTATACACATTCCGGCTTCTGCGAATCGGGTTTTGAAATGCAGCTGATTTGACCGTCAAAGTACATTTATTAAGCAACAGTTAGACAGAGACACAACTTAACTATAATTTCGAGCAAATGTTGAATTGATTTTAAGTGTTAATCTTGTGAAATTCTTGTTAAAGTCCTCCCGTGCACATTCCCGCAGCTGTCATTTGGCAGCCAATGGATTTTTGGCACAATGGCCCACATTTCTGGGTTGTCAGTGGTGACGCAAAATAGATGTGATGTATACAGCAAAGAGACATATTTATGTATTTTTCCACTTTGTTAGACATATTTGGACTGATGCAACTTATAAGGCGGTGCAATGTGTACGGCGGAAAATACATTACGCACGCCGTACTTGGCATACTGACATATCAGCTTATATAAATGGAACCAGCGACAAAAATAATGACAGACTGGCTTCCTCGAGTAGTGTCCTGTTTTATAACAAAATCTTTGAAACACTATTTCTTATGACTTTAAATTCAGATGTGATGTAACAGTCACATGTCTAACTTCTACACGACCACTATCCCCCCTGTACGTGCCAGATATACTTACTAACAACAGTGAAAAGCTGAGTCAGCTTCTGATTGAAGAGAGCGCAGACTGAAAACACCTGTCGAGTTGATTAGAACAATGAAGTGACACACAGACGAAGACTTTTGCACGGAGAGGAAAAAAAATGGATTCAAGCAGAGTTCATGTTAAAGATGCAACTACAAAGGAATGTTGGAAGAAGCAGGGCATGCTTTCCTGGTGTAATGTTTCACTGAGAACAGGCTCAAATTTACTGCTGAATAAGATGTTCTGTAGGGTATATACAAAGTAGGATAGGCCCAAACTTTTTCTAGGTCTCCTAAAAACATGATGTATGTTCCCTTTAAGTCTATTAATCAGACAAGTTGCCACCTTGTTCCCTCTGGTAAGGAGAGCAGGACTAGGCAGAGCCCCCGTTCACGGTAAGGGCTTGTGGAAGGAGAGTCAAATATTTATAGTGCTGCTCACCAGCATTCATTTCTCTCTCCTTGACATTCACTAATTCCTGCTTCAGCAAATACTGCCTTGGCAGCCATCTCCAGGTAGATAAATAGCTGAGTGCCAAATCAGATCTGAATTTATTTTAGCATTCTTAAAAGTCAAACACCATCATCAACAGGCCCTCGTAAAAGAGCAGATCGTGAATCATATTCAGGGGCTGGAAATTAAAAGTCAAAGTGACCTTTTTCTGCAGTCACTGGAGATGAGGAGGCATGCTACTATTCCGCAAAACAGTTTACAGTTGGGTGGTAAAAAGGACTGGCAGTTGCCGGGTTAACTTGCGGCGGTATGTTCTGGTGAAAATCGAGACAAAGCAGCATGCGACAGGCTAGTCGTTCCCCTAAAGCTGTGACCTGTCGCCCACCCTGGTGAGGCAAAGAACAGAGAAGGAGAAGAAAGTCAGATAAAGGTGCACAAACTGCACCTTAAGTGAGTGAATGTGAAAGAAAAAGTGAAATTGAGTGGACTGGAAAGTAGCAGAAAATTAACCTTAAAGTTTCCCCAAAATTCACGAAACTCAGTCTATCCACTAACGCTTCTATACGTCTCCACAAAAGGGAAACGAAGAGGTTGTAAACTTGCATAAAGTTGTAAAAACAGAGAAATATAAAAGAGTAGCGAGAAAAATAGGCAGAGTTAAAACAATGAGACTTCAGCATGGCTGTGGTTTGAACTTTTGACCTCCCCTGTGACCGGCTGCTGCCACCCAATTAAAACAATATGCTCATTTCTAGTGCCGACGCACCAAGACACCTCCTAGTAGGCGTCTTTGAAAAAACATCTACTTCATCAATAATCATGTCTCTCATCCTTCCTCCTTCTGTACCTCTCCACCCCCCCCACCCCCCCAAAGCCTCCTCCGTCACGGACCCCCTTTAGCTCGACTCAAGTGGGCTGCCTCCTGCCAACAAAAGACATCTTTCTCTCATCCTCCTCCGAGGAGACAGACGAGGAGATAGAAGAGCATCAGCTCATCCTTTTAATCCAGGATAGAGAGAGACTCTTCAGTGAAGAGGTGGGAAATCCACTGATCAGAAGCTTAAGATGCGAATGACCTGTGGCTCTGACTGAGGCTTCCATCTGCAGGGTGGGACACTGCCTATGCATTGCATAGCACACATTCTAGTACCGGCAAATGCAAAGCATTTAAAAATTAGCAACATGTAAATACAGATATAAATCTAAAATTTACTTTTAGTATCTTTCCAGCAGTGAAACACCATGCATCTTGTTTACCTCGTCTACAAATACATTTGATAATATCTAAATTATGTACCGGTACAACGTGGTGACTAGAGCTTCACCGCAGGTGAATGTCAACCAAGTCTAAACCCTTGCTTTTTAAACTACAGCCCAATTAGCTCATAACTACAGCCAGGTACCAATGAATTTTTGATGCAATATATTTTCTAAGCTAAAATGGATTAGTTTTGTTCTTAGATGTTTTGAACAGGTAATTCAAGGTTTATTTCAGCTTATTCAGCACAATGCTAGTGCGGCTTTCCTAAAATAAGCTCACGTACACATATACATCTATCATAAGCAGTTGATGTTTCTGTAAAGCTCTGCATGCATTCAGCCAGAAACGCTTTGTGCACGTACACACACGAGTAACAGCATGAGCCTGCGAGTCATTACGTGCATCTGTGTCATTGTGTTGTTCTCTGTGCATGTACAGCGGTGAGTGTGCGCCTTCATTCAGCCTCTCCCTGCAGCTAATGAGTGGCGGACCACCTCTCCAGCAGGCCTGGCAGCTCTTGGCTGCGAGGCTGGAGCTGGCTGTTTTTCTCATGGTAATCATACACTTTGTCCCGAGGTGGATAATCCTGCACCGGCTTTGTCTGGGCCCCAGAGGAGAGCCCCACAAGGTCAACCTCGCTTCACAGAGAATCACAAAGAGCCGAAAGCAGAAGCAGCACCCCACTCCAGGGCCTGCACTCCTCAACACGCAGCCGAACACACAAGCACACACAAAACTGCATGCTTGCACATCAACACTCATTAGTTATTCTCAATTTCAACAGGCCTATACAGTCATTAAACGAGCTGCTTCGGCAAATGTACTGACACACTCATCCTTAAACATGCATGCACAGGCTGCACCTGACCATATTTTGATGATCTGCAACCATTTTGTTCAATGGGTTAGTAGGAAAATTGCAAGCCAGCAAAGGGAAACTTTATCCTCATGTGTGATGTAGCAAACCTGATCACTCTGAGCAGTAAAATCATTATTTTTCAAATGATACATGATTTTTTTTTAAAGAGACTCCAATCATTACTGCACCACAAATGGATTTTTAATAGCATTCAAAGTATTCACTTTTTACATAAAATTGTATTTTTTGTACTTTTATTTTTTCACTTTTATTATTTGGACTACTCCAGGATGATTTGTATACAGGTTGTATCGCTGGAGGTAACGTATTCATGACTTGGCATAGCATCAGGGAAGATCAGTTCAGCTGAATTTCTGGAGGGGCACAGCAAGAAGATGAAGGCTGAAGTGAAGGAGAGTACAAGACAAGCTCCCACAGGTATCTCTTACACTCCATCTCTTCCAGATTCACCAATGAGCTGGCCTGGGAATGCAGTTAATAGTGCTTAAAACATCTTGCTACATATGCCTCTTCAGGCAGTACATTTTCATTCATTCGACCTTTATTTATGCAAGTTAGTCTCAATGAGTCACGAGGACTCATGTACAAGAGAGACCTGTTTTAAATTTAAAAAAAACACAGATGAGGTACACAGCAATAAGCATTCATATAAAATGGTCAAGTCAAGAGCTTCAGGTCTTTTTGCAAGGTGTTACAGGATACAGGAGCAAGGTAAGAGAAGACTATTTTGCCAAATTCGGTCTGCACTGAGGGTAACTGCAGGTAATGATGTCTTGGGTGCGCACATAGTAGCTGCACTGACGACGTGACATGTAGGAGGAGATGTATGAAGGCAGCAGACCATGGAGTGATTTAAAGATGAAAATTTACCAGTGTTAGAGTCTGTGTGAAGTTACCGTAATGATGTCCAGTTACAGTGAATGCAGGGTGCAATGATGGGTACAGTAGTTACAGCCAGTTATGAATCTTAGCACACCATGATAGACAGCGTCCAACATCTGTAAGGTGCTTCTAGGAGCATTCATGTAAATAATGTCACCATAGTCAATGGCGGGATGGAAAGTAGTAGTTGCAAGGTGTTTTCTAGCATTCAGAGTTAAACAGGATCTATTTCTGAAAAAGAAACCCAATTTTATTTTCATTATCAAGTTTTCGACATGAGGCGATGTGCATTGACCAAGATTCCCAAGTATTTGTAAGAATCAACAAACTCAATAGGAACACCATTCATAGATAAGATAGCAGGAAAGACTGCTATACCGACTTCCTGTTTGAAAACAACATCCCTTTGGTTTTATCATCATTTAGCACCAGTTTGAGATGGAACAAATCTGACTGGATTATGTCGAATGCAGACTGTAAACGCTAGAAAACTTTAGCAACCAATCAATCAATTTATTCACTCAATTTAACAAATTCATCATTAATTTACAAACATGGGAGTGGTGGCACAGAGGTTAGAGAAGGTGTGCCTGTGATCGGAAGATTGCCCCAGTACCGACAACATCAAAAATGTGGGTGGGGTAGGTGAAGCACCCACACCTTCTGTGCCCTTGAGCAAGGACCTTAACCCCCGACCATCTGCTCCTCCAGGTGCCCTCGATGCAGCTCTCTGCTCCACACAGAGGGCTGTGGTAGCTTGGTGATCTGTGGTTGCATCACAAAGGGCATCCAGCGTAAAAATAACTGCAAAGTCTTTGTGCGACTTAGTTCGCTGCGGCGACCCCTAACGCAGGGAGCAGCCGAAAGAAGAAAAATTAAAAATTACATTGTTGCTCATCCCACAAGTTTTGTTAGTTTTGCTTTTGCCGCACTTTCTTTAGTTATAGTTTTAGTTTTTGAAATTGTGTTTACTGTTTACAGACCCCTGTGACACAAAAATGATGAAGAGTGTAAAATATACTGGATGGATGGATGGATGGATGGATGGATGGATGGATGGATGGATGGAGATTCAGTACTAAGCAAAACACCCATAGTGATTTCTCATTTTTCAGCTTTGATCCACAAAACTCATCCATGTGGATAAATCTGTGGATGATAAAATATCACCAAGTAGAAGAGACATTTTTTGTTTCTTCCATAATATTTCAACTAGACAATTCAAAGATGATACATACATCAGTTCAAACTGAACGCCTAGCAGTTCAAACACCAGCTACACAAACAAAGATCAGCCAGCTCTCAAGGGAGAGTTTAGTAGTAAACATAGTATGATTGTAACTAGGGATGCACCGATCCACTTTTTTTTTACTTCCGATCCGATCCCGATACAGTACAGTACTTAAATCTGGATATCGGCCAATGCCGATACAGATCCAGTTCCGATATCATCATCATCATTGATTTTATATGAGGCTGTAATAATCTGCTCTCAAGTACAATTTCATTAGCAAGGAACCACGCCACAAATATATAAGTTTAAGTTTCTTTAATGATGAGAGGATTAGGGATGAAGGATGAAAGGGATGAGGGGTTGTAGGGATGAGGGATGAGGGGTTGTAGGGATGAGGGAAGAAAGGGGATGTAAGATGAGGAGAAGATGGTACGTAAGGATGGAAGGATGAGGGGATGAAGGGATGATGAGTAAATGAAGGGAAGATGGAAGTAAGGATGAAGGGATGAAGGGGTGAGGGACGTAGGGATGAGGGGAAGTAGGGATGAAGGGATGGAGGGGTGAGGGATGTAGGGATGAGGGGATGAAGGGATGAGTGG
>JARVJN010000002.1:17552136-17568150 GCA_031763805.1 Argolebias nigripinnis
CATTCAGTGGGATGACACGGTTAATTTAAAGGGGTTTTCCTCCTGTGTGTAACTTATCAGTTATGCCTCAATTTCATTTTGTACGAAGAGTAAATTTTCATCTTGAACAACAAATGTGAAATTTTACAAAAATCTGCTATTTATGCAGTGTTTAGAAATGCTGTATGAGCTAGTTTTAGGTATACAGAAACTATATCTAACCTCGTGTGAGATATAGTCCCTTGCTACTTCGCGGTTCATTTTTCGCGAACTTGCTCTATCATGGTTTTTTTTTTCAAAGTAAGATTGGACATGACACACAATTGGCTGATTGATGGACCAGGTCTCTCTTGTAACAGAGTCCCCGAGACTCAGTGGGATTAACCTGTATAAATAAAGGTTGAATGAAAAATAGATGAGCCACAAGATCAGCATGGATTTTATTTTATTTGTTTTTTTTTTATTTAGCACTTGCTGCACCTGTGCACAGCCCACAGCTGCAGAAAAAGCTTCCTCCTGCAGCCGAGAAGTGGGCGTGGCCAAAAATGCTGGCAGTTGGCAGAGTGCAGCTGATTTCATGACATCATGTGCTCTTTTTGAGCGTTCAGAGTTTAGAAGCAGTTAGAACACTGCAAGAGTGTGGGAAGGGTTTATATAAATACTAAAATCAACTAATATTTACTACTTGCATTACTATCCCTACTTCGTGCATTTTCACTAACCGCGGGGCTTCAAGGTACTGATCCCCTGCAATAAATGAGGGACTACTGTATATTAAATAGCAGTTGTCATGTCAGTTGTCTAAAGTGTCATTTAAAAGAAGAAAATGTTCAAAATATAACAAATGCTTTAATCTAAAATGAAAAGCTATAATATATTGAGATTCAGTAGAAGAAGAAAAAAACGTCTATTATGTATTACTTCATTAAATGATGCAAATCGTGAAAAATGTTAATACAGTATCGTGAAAGCACAAACTGGGTTGGTGACCTGAATTTATTTTTTCTTCTTTCAGAAAATCTGTTTCCTGCACACAGCAACAGGTTTAGGTGAAGAAAATGCCAAATTTTGTAATGTTTGGTCATTTCAAATAAATTTTTGAAACAGTAAACCAAGTAAAATATTAAAGTCACATGAAAATCCATAAAGAGTTTCCCTATAAGCCAACACTATTACTATAAAATTGGTTTATAATAATAATAAAACATGCAAACATTTTCCTTACGTAATAAACTTTCAGCCTTTTGAACAAATTCTGAGCAAATGAATTTTTTTTAAGTCTCTTTATCGTAGTTGAATCGGTGATTAGTTTGTATACAATGAGGAAACTGCAACTTAGACTTTTGCTAAAGTAATCTGAATACCTTCAAGTACTTTTTTTGTCAAGACATAACTTCCCACACCCACCCCACTCCTCTCATCCACGTCTCAAATACAAGCATCTATTTGTAAATGTAAAGCAAACGTCAACAACATTTTACTTTATATTTGATTTTTTGCTTTTATGTGCTGCAAATGTCCTTAAGAGTTGTTTATTTTTTTTATTTTTTTTTTATAATTAAGCCAGGAGCTGTTTTCTTAAATAATATTTCAGAGAACACTTTACAATAAGGTACACAAAATTTGCGTAACTACTTGGGAATGCCTAAGGAACGAATCAGGAACAGATCAGAAGCTAATGTGTAGTTAACCAGTATTTACCGGGGAACACACAGCCAAGCTTTATTAGGGGACTACTGGTTAATTATCTGGGAAATGAAGAGGGACTAATGAAGAACTAATGGGTAGTTACCAAGGAGACTAAAGAAGAACAAATTAGGAGCTAATGGGTAGTTAAGTACTTACTGGGGAACACACAGCCAAGCCTTATTAGGGGACTACTGACTACTAACTAATAATAATAATGTGTTATGTATTGTCATCATTTTATGTTCCCATACAATGGTGAAATTGGCTCTCTGCATTTAACCCATCCACCCCCTGGTGGAGCAGTGAGCAGCTATTGAAGGCGCCCAGGGAGCAACTGGGATAGGGTGTGCTGCTCAGAGACACCATGAGATGTGCAATGACTGGTGACTGAAACTGACTTTCGGGTCTTGAGTCGGCTGCCCTGCCTCTACCCCATCTCGGCTCACATTTGCAACTTTCCTGCCAGTTGCCAGAGCTTAAATATCATTAAGGTTGTTACTTCTGACTTTGCGTTGCAAAACTCTTATTACCACATCAGTTTCTCTGTTAGCATTTGCTCCCTCCATTGCTGTTCGGCAGAAAGAAGGCCTGAAGAACTGTTGGCTTCTGGGCCATGAAGTTATTTTGAATTGCATTACAGCATAGGTTTTTTGAAAGAGAACTACAAAATGTCAGCACCTGTCCAAAGTATTTATATTTTGTTTTTATTTTTTGTCTTATAAGTTGGTTCTCGCTCTCGTCCACTCCTGTTAAAGTTTATCCCGTACCATCCCAATCAGGTAATATTCAAGTTGACAATCATGTGTCGTGTACAATTGAAAACCCGCAAAATAATGAGTCCGCAAATGTCGATCCGCGAAGTATCGAGGGACTACTGTACTGTATTCATGCAGAAAGAAATACACAGCCTCAGCTTCCTTTCCAAATATTAATTTCTGTACGTCACAAAACTATTGAGAAACATTTGGGATAACAATATAATGAGGCTACTCAGTGCCTGAGGCTACACTGAGAGTGTGCTTATTGGTTGTGTAATGTGTGTGTGTGTGTGTACACATATGTGCACAGGTAGAATCAATAATTGTGTCATGCTTGAGGTAGTGAAATGGTCAAAGGTTGGTTATGAATGCATATAGGTTTGTACAAGCAAGGATCATTTAAGCCTATCTTTATGAGAGGCTGTTCCAAGTCTGGACAATTACTGGGCTATCTCTGCAGCAACACAGGCCTGACAACAATTGAAGGAGTAAAGGGCAAAACGTGTAACACTTATTGCAACAGATGGCTCCAGAAAGACAAAAAGTACAGACAAACAAGCTATCCCTATCAATATCTGCAGAAAAAATAAAGGCCTGGCCCAGTCTGATATAAGTGCTTTAATGACAATAGATATTGATATAAACAGACAATGAGCTGTGCTGGGAGAAGCTGTGGCCTCTGTGCCACTCTGTTCCAGGTTGGCAGAGACAAAGAGCCAGTAACATGCTGGTACCCAGCAGCATGTACTCATCATGGACATTGTTGCTTTGGTTATTCACTCAGCAGACAGTGTTGCATCTTTTGTGGCCTCTGGCATCGCCAAGTCGTCATCTCCGCCAGCTTTTACAGCCACGCAAGTGCACTCACGTGTTATTACAGATAAAACTACCAAAGGGAAAGCAGATATTTTCTTTTGTCCAGCTCACCTCCTGTTTTGCATTCTTTGCTTCACCATTTGCCTCTACATCCTCTACTTTTTTAGACCACAAGCAAGTACATTTTGAACTACATTGCTATAACATGCAGGTTTAAAATGATCAATAATTGTTTGTACAAACAAAATATAATCCTTTCATTTATTAAAGTCATGAGTGATGAACTTGTCCTTTATTCAGCCACACCATGAAATTCACAGCAACTACAAAATATAAACAAAAATAACTGTAAATCTACTTTAAAGAAGCTCCTTGACATTTCAAACTGATTCTAATAATGCAATATGAACAATTACACTGAGCAGAACCATTTGGTTGGTGTTATAATAACTTTGAACAAAGTAAAATGAAAAAAAGCATAACTTAAAACAATAAACAGGCTTTTGCAATAATGTTAAAGTAGTCCCTCATTTATCGCGGGGGATCCATACCCTGAAGCCCCGTGATAAGTAGAGCTTAACCGTGGGATTAACCTGTATAAATAAAAGTTGAATGAATAAGTGAAAAATGTTGAATTAGGAATAGTAGTACAAGTACGGTACGTAGTTTATTTTATTATATATATTTCAAGACTCTAAACGCTCTAAAAGAGCACAGCGTGACATGATTTTAGCTCTCTGCCTCCAGCTGCACTCTTGACCACACCCACTTCTCCGATCAGTTGATCTCCATGCAGAGCGGAGATCAGCTGATAAGCTGCAGCAGGAAGTTATCCCACAGCTATGGGCTGCACACAGGTGCTAAATCATTTTAAATAATTTATTTTAAATTTAAAAAATCCATGCCGATCGTGCAGCTCATCCATCCATCAGCCAATTGTGTGTCATGTCCAATCTTATGTTGAAAAACCGCAATAGAGCGAGTCTGCGAAAACCAAATTGCAAAGTAGCGAGGGACTACTGTACCTGCAAAGGCTCTTTATATTACACCTGGCCTCTAAAACATTCAGTTTACTTTACTTTTGAGAAAATTCAGAAAGTTGACTAAAGCAGTTTCCCCAGAAGTAAAATAATTGCCTGCAGGCTCTTAACAGTACACATCCCAGTACAAGATAGCTGTTTAGTGTAGGGCCAACTTACAGTTTTGTGGCACAATCAGAAAACATTTGAGAACAGAATTTATATTACATAACACTGTAAGACTGTGCGTTTGTCTTTAATGATTTTTTTTCTTCTTCCAAGTTTTTTAAAAAATATCTTCCTAAAATATCCAAAACTCTCATGTTGCTTTCACCATAACTACCAGGCAGAAATTATCATCTGCAGAGCTCTGGCGCCTGCAGACAGAGATCAGGGAGTGGTCCACTGGGCTTGTGAGGAAATTTAGATACAAGATTTGAAGGCATCCATAGAGTGCCATTAAAACTTAATAGTTTTCCATGGAAGGGGCAGGCTGCAGCACACTTTTCAAATACAATTCTTGTTAATTAGAATGACTGCCTGGTTCACTACTAACAAACTTTCAGCACCTGACGAATGAGGCGTTTTTTCACATTCGTCAAGCAAACAGTTCACGGACAAAGTCCAAATGCTTGTTACCAGCTAGCTCTTTGAAAATGTCGCCTGCCAGCCAGTGTCTCTATTGATATGCTAATAGATCAGCATGAAGGAATCGGCAATAGCAGTAATAAGCTTTAGCTGTCATACCGGCAGACATAAATGTTTTGAAGCAGCCTTCACCCTTTTCTAGTATAATGACTGTCTCAGCCAAGTGTGAAATTCCAATGAAAGTATCTGTGGTTTATTAACACAGGAGGCAGCTTTGCTTTAAAATCAAGAGCAAATATAAGAGAGGGACCACACTATAACAAAATCAGGCTGAATACATTAATTACATGCTTCATTCCCAGATCAGCTGCACAAATGTGGTTATTGAATTTCAGATTCTTAGATGTGCAACTGACATGCATGAGATTAATGACTGATGAGAGTTTAAAAGTTGGAGTCAGTTTTTTCCCATAGATCAGAGGCAGGGCATTATATGGTTACTGGAGTTTGGCCATCACCTGTGGCTGTCACTAGCACTGCCGTCACACTGTGTAAAACACAACTAAGCGTGAAATCCCAGACATCATGAAAGTGCAGCAGTACACACACAGATGGTTATAACCCACGCCGAACCACAACAGAGAATGAAAGAGTAAAACTAGCAACAACAAAAAAAGTACTTTTGTACCCTTGTTTATTTGAAATTTCTGAAAAAGTATTACCGGTACTTTGTAGTTTAGTAGTAAGGGACTGTACAAACTTTTGTATTTCGTTGAAAAATTATTTGAGCATGTGGCTACAAGAGTTTACGCAACCACAATAAAACACTACACTATTCATCCCAAAGTAAAAGACTCGTACCTGGTTTGACAGTCATCTTTCATTCCAAGCCCGGAAACTAAGAGGAATGCACTAGAGACAAGGAATTTGTTTGCGCTGACTCATGGATCCACCCACATAGCCAGAGGTTGGTGGTGAGAATGATAATAAACGCCTGCACACACAGCCCGGCTCAGGGTGAGTGCTTTGACAGACTGCGGATAGAGCCGTAAAGAAGTTTGCATTGGTAGGTGAGCCATGGAAGAAGACTCAGACTGCTGATGGGCGCCCATGTGTAATTACACATGATCTGACTCAGCACTGCTTGCAAGAGAAGCAGGACATCTTTCTGTTCCCAGCCTGTCTTGTACAAAACACTAAATAATATGCACACTCATGTACGATGTGTAGTGAGTACATGAATAGATTTTACTGCAAAGGCAGAGGAACATATTCATTTAGCCAAATTATATATTATGAGGTGCATGGTAAATAGCCTGGTTCAAACTAAACGAAGATGCATAATTTTCAACTAAATCTGTATGTAACCATCAAAGTAACCAAAGGGTACAATTTACTCTGCACACAAGTGAAATAAGTGTAGTCCTATTTTTATCAGTGCAGATTATTTATAGTAACTTTTTAAAGTATACAGTATGCGTGTGATTCACTTTTACTTCTTGCATGTATGTGCCATTGAGCAGTCAAGAGTCCAAAGGCCTCCAATGTTACAGGCTTGAAGTTAAACTCATTAGCAATTTAAAAGCTGCTTCCATGTCTGCTCATTTTAATTATTCATTCCAGCTTTTGTTTTCTTTTTCTTTTTTTAAGACTTTGAATAATACACAAGAAAAAGCCAAACATCTACAAACATTATGACTGACTTGTTAATACAAAATTTAAATACCTGGTTCATTCTATGTTTAAATGCTTTAACATGTTGAAGTAGTATAATATTTTATAGTTTTTGGACACAAAAAGGCCGTGCACAATGTGAGTGCAAAATTATTAAGACATGAGATTGTATATTCCTAAACTATTGTAGGCATGACCATCACATGACAACTGTAAGAAAAGAAAACAATATACCACATTCCAGCAAACACCTACGGTAATGCGAATATTTGACATTTATCTCAAGATTATGCAAATCGTGTAACATTTATTTTTGTATTCTTCTTATAAATGACACAAAAAACACAGAACCAAAATACTATATACATACTAATTACTAATGCATGTATCTACATTTATATCAAACCTTCATATATGAGACTACAAATGTTTAGTGACAAATAAGTCAAATGTGTTTCATTACAAAAAATTAAAATACGGTAAATGTAAAAAAAATATTAACTTCCAAACTTAACCTAATGTCATGCCTTGTTCCATTTTATTTTCCTGAAGATGAAACAAGCGATAGAAGTGTGACACATCAAATGTCACCATGACAGGGGAGAATTCTTGGTTCAGTATAAGGTAACATGTTTTCCAGATTATATGTCACTCCGGAGTATAGGTAGCATCAGTCAAAAAATGCCTCATGAAGAGGAAAACAACCTACAAGTCATTTCAGAGTATAAGACCCATTTATTTAGAAGTGTATTTCACAAAGTGCAAGAACAGACATTAAATCTCAAATAATAACAACACACAGAACATACCTGGGATCCTGAACAGGCTTAATTAACATAACAAGCTAACGAGTCCGAAAAGCAAGTTACCAAATTCACCAATCTCATTCCACATCACTGAATCCAATGAATTCTTCATCCTCTCTGTCACTTCTGAACAACTTTGCCAACTCCGGAGGAAGATTAAGAGCGGGGGTGTGGGAGCAGAAGAGGAACAATATATAGATGTTATAAGCCTAGAGGGCCCTCTCGTAGCTGCAAATGGTAATGTTTATGATTTGGTTCATGTCAGTTTTAGTATTAGGTATTACGTATTGCCAAATATATATACAGTATATATATAGTTATGCTAAAGCTAAACTCAGTTAAAGTTAGGTGTTTATGGCTTAAAGTGAAGAATTCAGCTTAGTTTCATCCCAAGACATCAATCTGCCATCAAGAACACTTCATGGGCACTTTAACAACCATTACGAATCTATGCACAGCTGGCTTTGATCAGATTCTACTTTAAAACAGAAAGTAATAATTTCTGCTTATGATGATTTTTGAACAACCACTGAATAGTTTAAAAAACAACAGAGCAGTACCTCTGGTGTACAAACATCTGCTGTCACATCATCTTGACACCCATGGAGTTCTCATATACTGTACATGACCCTTAAAGAAAGGGGAGTAAAAGTAAACACAACCTTAAATGGATGGTAAATGGACTGTACTTATATACAGTATCGCCTTACTATCTAATCAAGATACTCAAAGAGCTTTACATTACAATCTGTGCCCTCATTTCCCCATTCATACAGCACTCTACTAGATCTATACAAAGATTAATCAGTGTTTTAACACATTCATAAATTGATGGGACACACATCAAAGGCAATGGGTTCAGTGTTTTGCCCAAGGACACATCGGCATGTGACTGCTGGTGGAATCGAACCTCCAACTCTTGCATTGGAGGACGACTGCTCGAACCACTCATCCACAACCGTCCTCAAAGTGAGAGTTGGTATGTACCGGTATGTGAAGACCTTCAAAATAACAGTTGCAGTTGGAACTTACCAAAATAGTGGTACACACTAACAAGATCTGCCAGTTTGTCAATTATAAAAAGCCTCATCTCACAAAAATGCTACATGTGTTTGCTGAAAAACTGTACTGGAAGGTATGATCAGTGAAGCTCTTTGGTATTTACTATACACCATGGAACTATGAGCAGTGGGTTCATGCTGTCATACTATAAACAAACATCTTGTAAGTTAATCATATTAGAGACTGGTCCAGAGCGAACAGGCTGTGGAATGGAAAATAAACTAAAAGATAAGTGAATATTTCAAACGTGGAGCGATTAGGAAAACCTTTACTTTACTGCCATCACAGAGAGGGTTTGTGCTTTTACTACGAGTAAAACTAAACAGGATAACCAAACATGAAATTACAAAACAGCAGCCAGCCAGGAATGATATAAATTTCTGAGAAGGGTGCTGTGTTCTGGAAGAACAATAAGTCCCTGTCATGGTTACTGCTTGTTATAAAAGCAGCTGTAAATTTAGAATATCTTCCACAGTTGTGCACATTTACAACTCTTTGTTATTGTCATAAAAATAGTCGAACCTTGAAAAGTTCAAATAAAAGTACAGTGTTTTGACGTTTTCAAAACTAAATACAACTTTGGATGTTTCAGATTATATGTATATATAAATTAGAAACAAGATTATGTAAAGTTAGAAATAAAAGAATAATTCAGCAGCCTTCTAAAACATATTGGAAAACATTTGAGAACCTGATGGTTAGTACTGTGCTACAGTATAGTACTGAGTTTGAAACCCAGCTTTAATTGTATTCACCTACACACAGTAATGGGTGAAATGTTTGAGTTGCTTATGATTTACAAGGCTTGGGTGGGCCTCTACATAGACTTGATTTACAGTTTGATGGGTGGGTGTCATGTACATTTCTTTCTCCCTGTCATTACTTGGAGGAATAACGATCCTGGCTATTAGAGCAGCAGGGTTTCCAGATAGTTAACATAAGTAAAATAGAAGTAGGAGGGCAGTTGCTGATTCATACACTCCGCAAAGGGTATGAATCATTATCTTAGAGATAGAAAAAATGTTTCTATGTGCAGCTTTACTTCTAGACAGCTCTCTTTTACAATGCTCACACATGATCACCAGGGCAGTTTTGGCATGGATATCAACAAAGTACGTGCTGAAGAGGACGATGAGTTTACTTGTGAGATTTGTAGCTGGCCTCTGGGAATGACAATGAGGGAGGAGGGGGAGGCTGGACAAGACAGCACAAAGACAAGTGTTTGTTGAAGAAGGGCTACCGGTATTCAAAAGCAGACACACACAAACTGAGACATGAAAATCAAACTGATCACTTTTTTTTTTTGGGTTTTCCTGAATGGCTGCTCAGTATACCTGCATCTTGGAACAAGTCCCAGGTTTGTGTTCCCTTTCATGTGAAGCCGAAAAGAAGAGAGTACCGGTAATCTGACACTGATAATATGGCTTATCTGTTGATCTTTATGGATGACAAACAAAGTTTGCTTTGGTTGCTCTATCTGCCGGAGCATGGTGGTCTAAACACACACACACACAAAAAAAATTCTCAAGAGAAAAAGAAACAAGTGTGCCTTTGTAAGTCCTTTAGGAATTCTTGGAAGCTATGGAAACCTGTAGCATTCATTGTTTATGCCTTCACTCCCATTTATAAAATACTGTATATTACCATGTTAAGTCTATCCATAAAACCATAACAAAAATTGGTGGACATTTTTGCAATGCAGACCAAAATGAGAATCATTTATGGGATTTTTATTTATTTATGAATAAACGTTTTAAATAAATAAAATAAATAAATGAGAATCTTTAGAAAAAACGTGTTGACTTTTTCAGAATCCATGTTGATAAATTGTGTGTAATAACGATTACGCACAATTTATTGTCATTCCCAGAGGTCAGCTATGGTGGGTGAACGTTTCAGAAACAAATGCATGGTTTCTGCTCTTTAACGTGAAGTATTTAGGTACTTTTAGTTACAGTGGTGTGTTCAACATATGCTTGTGTTGATTGTCATTCACTCAATGAAACATATCTACTTTCAATGGCCGGTTTTCTATCAAGCGTGAGGGATGGGTCTGTCAGAGCCACCTGCCTGTCTAAACCACTGCCAGCTGATTGAGTGTCTCGGCAGCCTGCGTCAGACGTTTTCTCTTGTTTCCCAGCATTTTGGCCACCCCCTCTCCAGTCCACGTCCCTTGACGAAGACACTGTGTAATTTACTGCCCAGAGAGCTGTGCGCTCAGAGTATACACAGCATGGCTGGTTAAGCAAAGGAGCAACCTGTTCTTCACTAACACACATATCCACGGATACCTACTCACAGTCACATGAGCATCCCTAGGGGCAGAGATGTTTACCTTCGCTACAGTCACTATACATGGTAAATTTATGAGCAATGAAGAGAAGAGCAAACAAAGACTATCGGAAACCCCAGCACCAGCTGGCACTAGTCAAGAAAAGTTACAACCCAACAGTACATACTGTACGAGGTGATGGGGTTTTGATGATGTCACAGCGAGCACAACTGAAGGCCACAGCAAGTTCACTCTGACACACCATGACAGCATTCACTCAGGTGAACTTTCTGGTTTGGTGAGTTCGATTGGGAACATGTCCTCAGGTGGACAAAAAAAAAAATGCTGTATGAAAATTCTGAATAGGTTTTCTGACGTAACCTCTGACCTGCAGATCGAATGAATAAGAAGAGATTCAGGCGATGGTTCTAACAGATGCTCAGTGACTTTAAGTTATTTCAACATCGTTGCTTATAGACAAAAAGCTAAAACAACGCTGAGCGATGGACAACGACAAAAAAATTCCCCAAAACTTCCAGTTAGGATCAAGAGACTTGGGTGTTTGTTTTTTTATTGATCTACAAATTTCTGCCCACATTTTCAACACACATTAAGATGTGTTTGGGGGTTTATTTCTCTAAAGATCTGAAAACAGACACGCAGTGAAATTCCTTCTCTTAATCCCCTCCTTCCTCGCAGTAATTATAGACTCCCAGGTGACAAACTACAGGTCTGATGTGTTTGTCTTTGCCTTTTCAAATTAAGCAGGTGGAAAAAGGCCAGTGTATGCTGGGCTGAATGCCAGTCTCTTTCTGGTTCTGCTACCTAAGCACATGATACTCTATTTGGTACAAGAACACTGTCAGGACTGTCACATTTTTCAGAAATGTGATGCTTACCGGTAAATTCTTGGTATCTCTGATCATTTGTAACCTTGTATGAGAGGACACATACTTTACAGAAACAACAGAATGTTCTCCTTTCTGAAATCGGGTGGGATAAAGTATGCTTTTGTAAACTTGGTCAGAATGATTTATTTACAGGAGTGCTGACGATTTGATAAGTAGGAAATGGGGTTGACTTTGGACTGAAAACGGGGGTGCGAGGGAGGGCGGCTGAGGGAGCAGGGTGTGAGGGATGAGAATGTGATGCAAGGAGGACTGGATCAATCTTTTATCACTGCAGTGAGCTTTCATCCTTAATGGATCCAGCATGAGCGGAGCACAGCGCTGCCTTCCATCACATTGCACAGGCAGGGGAAGGACACGGGAAAAAATGAAAGAGTAAGATGGGTAAAGACAGCTAGACATATGAAGAAAAGATGCTTACAGAGACAAGTGGTTCAGACCACCTGTCAAAAGAATTATTACAACCTGCAAATGTGCAAACACATTATTTATCCACAAACTGTCAAATCATTTTGTATTAGAGTATCTGCAGATGTTTTTAAAAAAAACTGATTAAAAAATACAATAAATTACCGGTAAGTTACTTTGAAGCATGATTAGTTATGTAAAATGTCCCCATCAAGAATCCCAAGAGATGTCTTGCTCAGGCAAACTTGCTAGACACACTGACAGAAATACAGAGGATTTTAGATGAGCGGAAGATGACATTTGCGTATTCAAGCATTGAAGGAACAGTAAAAACGTGGCAAAGAACAAGGTACAAGTTCTCTCAGAGGGCGCTCTGCTATCTCCATGCTAAACAGCCTTATTCAAGGGATACAAAATAACAAATTTCCAAGGGGAAAGTGAGAAGTGAAGAAAAGCTGAGACAAGTAACTAAATGAGAACAGGACAAAGTCAAATGTTTTCAAATGTATTCTATCGTGGTTATTATTACACTTCTGGGTTCCCACTTTCTATGTAGCAGTTGTAATGATGCTAAAAATACATATACAGTATTTAGCAACAAAAAAAATCCATTAAGTTTCTGCTCTGTCAAAAAACACATCAGAAAACAAGATAGGGGTATTCTTACCACAAACTTTCAAAGTGTTGAATTTGACCTGTGGTTGGCAGAAGCAAACTGAGCACGGAACTGTGTTAAGAGACCAAAGGTTGGCTGAGCATGATCCGTTTTAACAAGGATTACACGAGACAAAGAAATGAGCATTTGTATAGACTGACATTTCATTTAGGTATTGGTATGCTTAAATTGTCCTTCTTCTATTAACTTTATTATTCTACTGGCACTACATGTGGCATGGAGGCTGCACAGCTGCAGAAAGAAAAGCTCTGCAGAGAGTGGTGAAGGCTGCACAGAAGTCTGTTGGAGTCAACATCTCCACCATCACAGACATCTACACCTCCAGATGCAAGAAGAGAGCCTCCTGCATCATGAAGGACCCCACTCACCCAGCGCATACACTTTTTGCCCTGCTCCTCTCAGGCAGGAGGTTGAGGAGCGTTAAGTATAGAACCACTAGACTGAGGAACAGCTTCTACCCCGAAGATGTTAGACTCATGAATCTCTACTCAAGATAATCACTGTGAAAAAAAAATCACTGTAATGCCACATGGTTGTTGAAATGTGCTGCTGACTGTCCATGTTGCTGATCTCATGCTGCTGATTTATTTCATGCTGCTGTGTTCATTTGTAGTTATCTGCTCACACAGACTCATGTTCATGCTGCTGTTGTTTGGCGTATTGTTTTTGTACAACTGGTGCTTAGCGTATTCTTAGTTTAGCATATTGCTTAGTTCATATCTTAGATCATATTATTTTTTTCTTTACATATACTTCTGTTGGATGTAACTGGGACCCTATGAACACGATTTCGTTCCATCACATGCACCACATGTGATGTGAAGGACAAATAAATAAACTTTGACTTTGATTATCTCTTTGGAAACTAACTAATTAGTGAAAAACAAAGATAAAATGTGAAGTATGTTTACCACAAGAGAAGAAAAAAAATAACCTTCTACTGTGGCGTTAGTGAATTTTCAATCGATCGCCTTGATTGGGTGACAAGTACAGCCTGCTAATGAGTTTCACTGTCTCGCACAAGCCATGCTAGGAATATTTAAACACAAACGTAGCCCTGAATATTGACTAACCAAGTGCAAACAGGATGGGTTAGAGTGATTTGGTGCATTGGATTAGCATCTCGTAAGCATTTCAAGTGTGCACCTTGATGGAAGTTAAATGCAGCTAGAACTAAACGGTTCCAAAGTTTTGTGTAAAAATAATTCTCCAAGCTGTGCGACAGGAGATCAGCATGGTTATTTCATAGTTTAAATATATACATTTGAATGGCTCTGTCCTCACAGAACTGAAATTAGGTGAAAGGTTTTGTGTAAAACTACACAGAGTGAAGTTTCAACCCCAAAATTTGAATTCTTTTGTTCCGCACTCAAGTGCTTGGGTGGCGGGTCTAGCTTCAACAGGTGCCTACATGTAAAGACACGGTTCAACTCTGCAAAGACATGGCACTCACCCCTCTTTGTTTTTTTGACCCATCATATAAAAGCATTGAAACAAGCAAATTAGACTTATTTATATCAATACTCAACAAACTGTGCTGTCACAACTAAACCGGCTAACTCCAGACGAATTTCTTGACACTGAAATTCAAACCAAATATTCAAACAACTCTTTAAGACGTTTAAGACAACGCTCACCTGGAAAGAGGACGGATCCCTTCCTGCCTTTTAAAGTTTCAAACTTCTTCTCTTTATGCTCTTTCCTTCTCGTTGCCACGGTCGGGGAAATCCTTCAATTCGCGCAGAGCAGCAGAGACACCGGCTGTTCTGTGTGCAAGTGTGTGAGGAGCATGCGAGTCCAGCACAGGTCACACGGCAAGCAGACGTGGTCACAAAAACATTTAAAGAGTGTCACCACTTCTCCTCCCCTCAGTTCGGCAGTTTTATTGTTGCTGTCTGCCTCAGGAATGCACATCTACCAAGTGTCCTCACCACAGGCAAGATCTGAGACTGCTCGAGTTCTATCCGAGTATACGCTGCTCCTCCTCCTCACCCACACAGAAACACACCCTCTCAGCCAGTCTTCTTTCTCGCCTCCACCCTTTTGTATGTGCTGACAGATCAAATACCTTCCCCTTTTTCAGGTAGCTGAAAGCAGGTTTTCTGCTTCTCTCTCAGTGGCGGTTTCCATCGTTTATTTTATTTTCTATTCAATATTTTCCAATGAGACAGAAGACAGCTCATAGGAAAATTCAGGAATACAAAAGCAGTATAAACTTAAACCTTCTTGCCTCTATTTACATATGTGCCTGTGCTATTTGCAGGGTCAATAACCTGAGGCAGTGGACATCCACGTTCTGCTCTCCGGTTACACAATCAGCTGATTAAACAAATTAACCTGTCAGGTGATTTTTTTCCCCCTTCCTTTTCCTGGAATGAGGTAATAGTCCAGCTGACTAGGTGCAACAGGAGAGAGTGTGTGCGAGTATTTGTGTTTGAGTTGGACAACACCCTACGACCAACTGGGACACTTAATCTTCTGCACGTAAACCTGACCACTAAAGTCCAGGGAGCAGCGCGTTTAAAGCAAAAGCCTAATGAACAACACAATAAAGGCAGACAATGTTAAACAATACGTTCTAAAACACTCCTGAACTGTGTGCATGTGCACACTTCTCCAACACACAAAATCCCATGCAAAGCTAAGTAGTGTGTGATCAGTGAGCCAGGCAGATGATGTCAGAACCCTTCTTGATGGGACAGACCATGCTTTCTATGAACAGCTCTCCTTTCTCTATCATCACATCTCCCTCTGTCGACAAAACATATTAATGACAAAACACTTTTCATTGGTTTCATGATCAGTTACATAGCCTGAAAATTAAAAACAAGAATCAGTAAGAAAGTGAAAACTTGCTAAAATAGAAGCCTAGCAGCAAACTACAGCTGGCAAATAAAGTAAAATAAAACAATGAATGGTTAGGAAATAATAAAAAATGTAGAGCTCTCAAACCATACCATTCCTATAAATTTTCACATAATGGAAAAGAATTAGATATAATTTTTACATTTGTTTGTATATTTACTAAAACTTTCTGGCTCAGTTGTAATTAGTAGGGATGCACGATAGTATCAGCATGTATCGGTATTGGCCGATATTAGTGATCAAGTTAAATATCAGACATTGGCCATTCCATTCAGGTGTCTCTTGTAAATGAGTCCCCGAGGCTCAATGGGATTAACATTTATTAATAAAGGTTGAATGAAAAATTATATCAAAATAACTCTGATATAAAAGGCTTCTGTTTTACGTTAAGTTTTAATTTAAGAAACTGTCAGTAGTCCCTTGTTTATCACGGTGGATCTGTACTCTGAAACCTCGCAATAAGTGAAAAACTGCCAAGTAGTTTATTTTAATTT
>JARVJN010000002.1:17852919-17863680 GCA_031763805.1 Argolebias nigripinnis
TAATGACGGACAATTTGTGTTGGAAATGCAAAAAAGAGGTGGGGACATATTTACACTGTTTTTGGGAATGTCCTCTGATTACACCTTTTTGGACTGAAATCTTGAAGATACTGAGTGCTTGGTTTGGCGCAGAAGTACCCCGGACCCCAGAACTGTGTTTACTGGGAGACAGATCCCAAATGCCAGACATTCCCAAAGGAACCCTTTCAATTATTATGGTCGGTCTTGTGACAGCATCCAGGATCATCTTAAGACATTGGAAGACCATAAAGCGTCCCAGAATCAATGACTGGATAAAAGCGATGACTGATGCAGCCTCTTATGAGGTTATGCTCAGCAATTTGAAAGGGAGCAGAGATGAGGAGTGGGACAGTTTTTGGGATTCGCTAAAAAGTGTAACAATGACCTAAAATCCTGTAATATATTGTTATCTGGGGGTGGGGGATGGAGGGAGGAGGGTGCACCAGCTTTATGTTCTTTATTTTATTTTTTATTTTTATTTTTAATATTTTTAAATGGTTATTTTGTGTTCATGTTCAAAAAATGAATAAAAACTTTAATTACAAAAAAAAAAAAAAGTCCCTAAAGGCTAAATGTATGCTTTTCCAAACAGCCTTCCGTAGTCTGTTTCCATCGATCAGTAAATCACTCACAGCAGAATCATGTTTGATAGTGTTGTTAGCGTATTCTTGCCTTTAGAAAGTCACTTTATTTTTTCTTTCCTCTCTGGTGATTTTGTATATGAGAGATTTATGGCTTTGGGTTGAGAAAGTAAATGAGCTTTTACAGATAGCAACACAGAACTGATGTTAGAACAACAAATAAATCCACAAGAGCTTTTTAAAAAGACTGAATTTCTCTCTCTGGTCAGAAGGGAACAGCTTTCATTGTTGCCTAACTTGAGTATGTGAGTCTATTAACTCCTGGAGTCAGAAGCGGCTGAATTTATTATATGAGAAAAATCTATTTTTAGGTTGGTAATCGAATTTAAGCAAATGTGTCCTGCCTATTGTACTGATGGATTTTCTTAGATTTTTAATATTTTTTAACAATTGAAGCACATGTGGGAAGGTCATTTGGGTTGATTTGATTTTTTTTTTCATAGAACGCTCATGCAAGGGAATCAATTTGAAGCCATTGTTTAATTGTTTTATATAAATCAGCCTGTCTCATGTTATTAACAGGATGGTACAAAGTAAAGCTGCAATAAATTGAAACTTTACATAAAGAAGTGCTTTTCATTGTCAAATTAAGT
Organism: Argolebias nigripinnis; assembly: GCA_031763805.1. Lineage (NCBI taxonomy): Eukaryota > Metazoa > Chordata > Actinopteri > Cyprinodontiformes > Rivulidae > Argolebias > Argolebias nigripinnis. The sequence goes on from JARVJN010000002.1 coordinate 17,854,175, forward strand.
TGAGATAAAACGGCTTGTACGTTCAGTGAAAAATCTCATAATCTGGAATCTGTTGATTTGAGATATGCTGGAATAAATTGGAGTGAAATTTAAAAACAGCTTTATTGTATTGTGACATAAAAACAGTTAAAATACTAATTAGCAGAGCGTGTTAATTAAGATGTCAGTAAACTTTAAAATCTTAATTGAATCAGCTAAAACAGAACCAAGGACTATTAGACTTCTCTAAAGAGAGGCTCAAGCTTCTAGTTTTTAATCTATGTGCAAAAGGATTTCTAAGGCTTCTTAGTTACAAAAGAGTATTTGTAATGTCATGATGTTCCTACATCTTTTTAGTATATATAATACTGGTACTTCTTCCAACTACTGTATCTAACATTGGTGCACCACAAGGTTCAGATTTAGGATCTACTCTCTTCACAATCTACTTGCTGTAAGTAATGTAGGTCAGATCATTCCTGATGAGTCTTTACATTTCTTTGCCGATGATACAGTGGTTTATTGTTGACGGAAAACAGCTGCTAAGGTTTTCCAGCTTTTACAGTCTGCTTTTGACACAGTCCAGTCAGATTTGTTCCAATCTCAAACTGGTGCTAAATGTTGACAAAACCAAAGGGATACTGTTTTCTAACAGGAAGTCAGTTCCAGCAGTCCTTCCTTCTATCTTCTCTTCGAATGGCGTTCCTGTTGAGTTTGTAAATTCTTACAAATGCATCTTGGTTGATTCACATCTCTCTTTTAAGCCTCATGTTGGAAACTTGGTGAAGAAACTGAACGTAAAACTGGGTTTTCAGCACAAACAAAGAAACTGTCCAGATGACCTGACCTGGATTATTGAGCATGGACTTTGGTGTAAAACACTTTCTTTTTCAGAAATAGATCCTGTCTAACTCTGAACTCTAGGAAACGCCTTGTAACTGCGACTTTCCTTCCTTCCCTTGACTACTGTGACATTATTTACATGAATGCTCCTACAAATACCCGCAGATGTTGGATGATGTCTATCATGGTACGCTGATTCATAACTGGCTGTAACTATTATACCCACCATTGCACCCTGTATTCACTGGTTAACTGGACATCATTAACTTCATGCAAACACTCACACCTGTACATTTTCATCTTTAAATCACTTCTTGGTTTGTTGCCTTCGTACATCTCCTCCTACATGTCACTTTGTGAGTTCAGCTACAGCATGCGCTCTCAAGGCATAATTACCTGCAGTGTTCCCTCAGTGCGCACCGAACATGACAAAAGGGCCTTCTCCTACTCCGCTCCTGTTTCCTGTAACACCTTGCAAAAAGATCTGAAGCTCTCGACCTTGGACTCTCTAAGGGATTTTAAACCTGTTAAGTTCATGGAAAAAACCAATGTAGACATGTTCCTGTTTTTAGTATTTTATATCGCTTTATAATGTAGCTGTTTTTGTTTAGTTTTTTTTACACCATTTCTTCCATTTACTTTTTATGTCCTTTTTATGATTATCTACTGCTGTCATCTGTGTTCTTTGTTAAAACAGGTCTCTCTTGAAAATGAGTCCCCAAGGCTCAATGAGGCTAACCTGTATAAATAAAAGTTGAATTGAATTGGATATATATTATTATTAATTGTAAATTGAGGAAGATAACCACACAAATCTGCAATTTTAATTTATTTTATGAATGTTTAATTTTTACCTAGTCTATGTGCAAAATTCATGTCACACTGCGTCTCTCTTTATTTCTTTTTTTTATTTTATATCTGTTTTAGGTCTTTTGGAACTGTAATTTATAAAAAGAAAAATGTGTGCAGCATATATCATTTGATTAAAAACTTACAAGCTGTAAACCAGGTGCATTTTGTTTTTACTTAGTTTAAACAAAACAAATGCATTATCCAAAGCAAAACAAAGATTTACTATTTCCACATTTATTACTGATGCTATAAACTAATGACTCAATTTTGTTCCAGTTTAATTAAAAGACTCGGCTCATACTAAAAGCTTGCTTGTTATAGTTTGTTCATTGATCAACCAAAAGCTTGCTGTTGTCATCATTCTTTGTTTGTAGCCAGGCCTCTCTTGTAAATGAGTCCTCAAGGCTCAATGGGCTTAACCTGCCTAAATAAAGGTTGAATGAATGAAAAAGAATGAGTGTAAGTTTATGCAGGTTTCAGCTGTATCTTGCATGTTATGTTGCTCATGAGACAAAACCGGTGCAACTTTTAATAGTTTTTACTTCCTTGCTCATCTGCCTAATGCACTGTGACACAATCAGGGAGGATGTATTTGCACAGACTCACATTTAAAATGACCCTGTTGACACGATGAGAGTGATTATCAGCCAGCACTTTGACAGCTCAAGGAGCTGGGTCATCAGGCCTGGTATTCATGAGTACACAAGGAAACCGGCCTTTAATAGTCCCTTATTAAATTCAGATGTTCTGGTTAAAGTGTGGGAAAGGAGGATGTGGGGGACATGTGTCACCAAGCTGACTGGTTTAGGGGGAAAAAAGGTGAAATGCTTTAAAAAGTCAAGTAACAAACTGTTTTATCATTCTAATTATAGACCAACACAAATATATTTTTCTGAACCATAGATAAAAATAAAAAAAGTTTAAATATTGAAATGTCAAAGTACAGCCAAAAAAAAAAGAATGTGTCAAATGACAAGTTACTCCCCCCAATAACCCCTCTGCAGCCACCAGTGTTTGTGAGCTCGCTCCATAAATCTTCATGTGATATTGATGTGTCAATCTATTCATTGGCTTTACTGTCAGTCCATCCAGCGGTTGTAAAGATTAGTGGGTCTGGTTACCGTCTGCTGTGGGAAGATGCCCTTGACTGAGTAAACAGGAGGAGGACATCCAACCTCCCACCCCCCACCCTCCTCAGGGTGTCTTAACTCCTGAAGTACACCTTGATCTATGTCCAGTGGAAATATTTACTGCCTCCTTATGTGTTTGACAGTAGTTTATGCTTGTTTGATGGTTGCTGGTTTGTGATGGTAAAACTGGATTTCTTTACTTTTGCACTGGTCGAATCCTTAAAAGTCTTTATTGTTGTGCTTTTTTGCTTCTTTGTTGCCCTGAATCATTTTTTTTAAACATTACTTTTTTCTAATGTCCACTACAGATCTCCGCACTACGCATGCCCAGAGGTCATCAGGGTGAGTAAATTTGCAATAGTTGTTCTTCTGCACCAACTTGTTTTTAAATGATACAGTTTTATGTCTCTATCGTGGTTCAAACAACTGTTCTGGTCTTCAGGGGGAGAAGTATGATGGAAGGAAAGCAGATGTCTGGAGCTGTGGTGTCATACTTTTTGCTCTTTTGGTGGTGAGTGTCTGTTTTTAACTACCTGAAGAAGATTGGACTTTGATGCAACATGGCCTGATTTAACCATTGAGTGTTGTGTTGTCATTACATTCAGCAGGTTGTTCTTCTGTGATGTTTCATAAACCAACAAATATAACTTTTAGAAAGGACAGCCATGACTTTGCTTACCAACTTTTCATTCAAGTTGATTCTTAACAAGATGAAGTTCTAGAATTGCACCACTAAAGGTGGCTGCATGTTGGATCAGCTCATTTACTTTCATTCTGGGATGTTGCTTTTGAAATTTAATTAATCTTTTTTCTGGATGAAAATCACTTTTTTTCCCTCCTATGATTATTTCCTCTGATATCAGATGCTGTGCAGCTTGAAGGATTTTTACTGAAACCATTTTGCTTTTGGACATTTGTTATGATGCGTGACCATGACAACAAGATGTTTTTTACAATTGGGAGCAGCTGATTAACATCTCAAAAGTTCAAATAATACCTCAGCTACAGCCCAAAATCACAAGTTAGTTAAAAAGGAGGTGCCATGGATGCATCCCCGTCTACCTGGCGGAAATGTTTGAATACCTGACCGTCGATATCCTGGAGCTGGTGACAAAAGCAGCTTGTGGCTACAAGAAAACAGGATCATCTCCTGACACCTGCAGCTGGCTGTCCACAGTGACAAGAAGCTCTACAAGCTGCTTGATGGAGTGGCCATCACTTAGGGAGGAGTTCTGCCCAAGATTCAGGTGGTCCTGCTGCCCAAGAAGACTGACAAATCCACCAAATCCAAGTAGACAGCTCAACATTTGCAGCCAGTTTCCTCAGATCTGTTCTAAGATGGACTACTGCAAGAGATCCTTCCTGCCCACAGTTATCAGCACCTATAACAACTCTAATGAAACCAGGATGATGAGCTACAACAACATTTAATTTCCCTTTGGGATTATTAAAGTATTTTTGAATTGAATTGAATTGAATGAAACCATGATGTAAACCTGAAGTAACCTTGGAACCTCAAATTAAAATGCTGAAGAGTTACTTCTAAATCCTAACATTAAGAGCACTTTACGCCCCCAAAAAATGTTACAGGGGCCCTCAAGCTGGTTATTCTTGCACAACTTCGGATCAGAAAACTAGAGCATCTTTTTATTCATTATCCCATCTCCACACACACTGCTGTATCTGTAATAAGGTCTGCTCTCTTGCTACATTATGCTTGTGGTTCCCCAGCCATGCAGCCCTTAAGCTTTGTTTCATTAACAGCTGTATTGGAGTTGCTGCACACTCCTGCTTCATGAATAATTCATACTGCCAAGCTGAAAGAAGTGAGCCCAATATAAATATCAACACTGACATGGCAACTTTTTGCCATAGGCCCTGTGTTTTTTTTTGTCTTATTTTTTTCTTTATTCACCCCTACTCTTACCAACTCATTTATGTTTACTTGAGTTAAAAGGAGACTTCACTGTGCGGTTATGTTGTATGGATCTTAAACTGTTTACATTTTCCTATTGCAACCATTCTCTCAGTCCAAACAAGTTTTACTGTTTGCCCACAGAAACCGTGCCGTCTTTCTCCAGTTTCCCCCTGCTGTCTTGCTGCAAGATAACCATTTGTCTGATTGTGGGAGACTCGCTTACTCCCCAGCAGTTAGGCTGCACTCAGATCATCTGTTACACAAGTCTGTCCCCCTTTTTATCCTTAGTCCTCTCGTTCACCGGTTTGCTCTCTTCCATCTTCTCTTCTGCTGAAAGTTGTGATTCATCACACAGCCACATCTGTGAAGTGTCAGCGCTCTGATAAATGACTGTGATAGTCTAATGCTAAACGAAGGAGGTAAATGAGAAATCAGGGTAATTATCCAAAAAAAAAACAACTTGTTTTCACGGCACCACTCTGTTATTTACGTTGCGCTGCATTTGACAGCAGAATACTCAAAGTGAAGAGTTGAAAGGGTTAAATCAAACATATTTCTGCAGTCATGTGGAAATAAAAAATTTCTTTTTCGTGTTTGTGCATTCCTGCCTGCCTCATCTGACTTGTTGCTTCTGTGCTTCTTCAGGGTGCCCTGCCATTCGATGATGACAACCTAAGGAATCTCCTGGAGAAAGTGAAACTGGGAGTGTTTCATATGCCGCACTTCATCCCTCCAGACTGTCAAAACCTTCTCCGCAGCATGATTGAAGTTGATGCCTCCAAAAGACTAACGGTCAGTACATTCAAGAGAGTTGACAATGATTAAGAATGTGCTTGTTTTGGGGGTTTTACTCACAAAAATAAATTAGTATCAAACTTTATGGTACAATCTTGAAGCTACGAGCTCAGCCCGGCGGTGTTGACCACAAAATGTGGCTGTTTGAAGTCGACCCAAATAAATGTTGTTATCTGAACCTGGCTCCATCATGTCGGCCTTGAATTGGACAACTATTTGTAACTCTCCTGGATGTTATGTGAACAAGAAGCTCTGCTCTGCCCCTCACCTACCTGCTCCCTTCCCGAGGACATCTATGGACCTGTGTCAGAGCTGAGCCAGCAGATAGACACTGCACCATCTCGTATAAGGACTACTGGACTACCTGGCAGTGTCCACGGACAAACTCACTGCCTTCGTCAGCCTCCTTCATGCATTTTTTTTTTTTACTTTCACACTGTGTCCCATCTAAGACACAGTGTGAGATATGATTTTTTTTATACCTCCCCTTCCCTCTGTGTTTTCTCTTTTTCTATCTAAACAAAAAAGGCTGCGCCTCACACGGGGCTGCGGTCTCAGAAACCTCCGTCCCCCATGTCGGTTTGTTTGTGTTTTATTGGACGGGTTGTACTAAAATTTAATTTTGTTGTGCTTCGGTGCAATGACAATAAAGCTGATTCTGATTCTGAAAATATTGCTTGACCACAGCGATCACCTATGTGGAGCCAGACTGTAGTCTATTTACTGTGTATTTGCTGCAGGACGATGGTTATGAGTTTGGCATTCAAACATCTTGCAGTCGATCAAAAGCATAACATATTTTAGATGGCCATGTTTTTTTTTTTTGTAAAACATTTTAAATTTAAATGGTAAAAAGACCATAAATATGAAAAACATACCGTAGATAGATGGTGCCCCTGTTCTTTTTCTTGCTTCAGCTTTTATATTCAGCCAGTAAAGGCACAAAATACTCCCACTCCATAAAGTAAAACTCCCAGATTTTCATACACAACTTGCACGCTCACACACTCTCTCTCTCTCGAGTCTCTCCAGGTATCTTCATGAATCAATGCATCTGTTTTCATGCACTTGTCTGCAAGGAAATGTGGTGACACCACAGTTGGTAAATGTTGCTGCTCCATTTCCCCAAGCCTTAGCTTATCTTTCACAGCATCGGAACAACTCTGAGCACAGTGACAGAAACTTAGACGCACCACAAAAATAATAACAGAAAAAGGAAACTGCACCAAAATGGGCGTTTGGTTGCAAGTGAATTGGCACTCGTATGGTAAAGTGCTTCAGATAAGCATCATGAACTAGAAGGATGCTGCCTTTTTATTATGCTGTATGCACATTATTTGCTTTATTCTCTTGTCCTCCCTGCCTGACGAGGGCAGGTCACCCTGAGATCCCCAGATATGCCCACCAGACAGCGGCAGCGTCCTCGATAAAGGTGCACCCAGACCAAGCTGGGAGAGAATATGGAATCTGTCCGCTCCCCTCTCGTGCACGAGGACTCCAAGCAGAGCTCTGGGGGAAGTGTTGTAACCTCACAGAATATCAAATAGCCTCTTAGCTTAAGAGTTCTCAGAGTTTAAAGGAAAATGACAACATGAGGGAACCTGACTATTTTTCTTCAGATTATTTATCCACAATTTTACTATTAACAATCTGCTGACTATAATTATATGAGTAACAGTTTATTTCCCTAAGATATATCTTCTTTGTAGCTGAATGTAAGCTCTCCATCTCTGGTGGGGAGACCACGCACCTGAGCTTAAGAGGCTTATAAAAGGCTTAGCCCAAGAAAAGCATTTTTCTTTAGTCCCTATTTCCTTAATCAAGCCCATGGAGGCCACAGTGCCATCCACCTCAACGATCATCTCATCCGATCTGTTTAAATAAGCAAATATCAGTCATGAACTAGAAGGATGTTGCCTTTTTATTATGCTGTATGCACATTATTTGCTTTATTCTCTTGAAAAATCTGTCTACTCATTTTACCTGACTGATGAAGAGGATTGGCTACTTCATCGTTTTAAGAGATCAGATTATTTCAGATCATTACTGTTCTCATGGGGAAGGTGCAGATAAAGTTTTAAAGCTGTTGTGTTTTGTGAATCTTTATCATAGTTATTTATTTGTTACTTGAAGATTGTTATTGTTAGAACTAATTGTTTGAAAAAAGGGGCATATATAATAAGATTTTTTCTTCTTTCTGCTACCTTTCATTTTTATATTTTGTATTCTTATCATTTATGGAATTGTTTTGTATTGTATTTTAAAATGAATGCATTTTAAAATTAAATCAAAAATAGTCAATTTAAATGTAGTTTAAAAAAAAGACAGTCAGCTTTTGAAAAATACACTGAAACGCCTGTTGTGGTCTTTCAACAGCAAGCATTTTGGAACTTTTTGGTGTGTGACGGCACTGAATCTTTACCTACAAATTCAGAAATCTTCCTGTTTATACTCATTTAACAAAGAGAGCAACAGTCACACAATAGGTGAAACCTTTAACTTTCAAATGAACTTTAAAGGCTTTACAGGTAATCCAATTTTGCAATAGAATCATTTGGTTAAAAATGACCAATTACAACAATCCAGGAATGTTTTTACTCCTGAACAGCAGTAATATAGTTTGGCATTACCATTATTAATAAGTCCGTGAATTCAGTTCAAGTTTCAATTCATGCACTGTCTGAAATAAGTCATTTTAGCTCATTTGTAGTCCACTTCAGTCCATCGGGGTAACAACTGCTTCCTAATATAGATAGGAGCCAACATTTGTGATTTATTCTGCTCAGAAATGTTCTTACTTCTATCTTTGGTGTGTTTTGCTTGAAAGGGAAAAAGTTGTCCCTACACTCACATTGTTCCAACAAAACAAAAATATAAAAATGCAGACTTGCTTTTATTTTAACAAATGTTTATTTTAGCATTTCTTTTGTACTGCACACAGAAAAATCCATACTCAGAAAAGCACCGATACACACAACAAATGGTCAAATCTTATTGAGGTGATTCTTTACCTCAAACTACATCACTTTTCAGCACAGTATGTGTGTGACACCAGTTTCCTGCCTTCAGGCCCTTTAATAAAAAGCAGAGAGAGTAAGTCACCCACTGGCCTATATCTGACAGCCTGGGTGTCTCTTTCAATACGATGACCTCTGCAGTGGCGGACAAGAGTTACCTGGAGTTGGTAACCAGAGTCCGCCTTGTTCTGTGATTGCACTAATATCACATAAAGTCATTTATCATTTCTGCCGTGCAGAGGTTGGTCTTACGGGATGCAGGAAACATCAAGATATCGATACAAACATCTACACGCAAACTATGCCTCTGAATGAGTGACAATAATTAGAGTTGCTGTGTGTATCTCCCGTGGTTCCACAAAAGCAGCAGGAGCAAATTAAAAAGTCCCAGCAGTAACATTGATCCTGTTTCCCTCTGTGGGCAGCTGAAATGCGGCAGAGTCGTTGTAAAAGACATCTTTCTTCGTTGCCCTTTGGCTCGCTGTTTCTGTCTTCACTTTGCTTTGGCGTTATTTGCAAAAGCCCATGTTGACAGGAATGGTGACAAAGTGGCTGCATTAGAAGTGTGGAGACAAGAGCGGCATCGAGGAAGTGATTTTGTGTATGTGTGTGTGAGTGTGAGTAAGAGTGATGCGAAGAGGCTGAGAATGGGAGATTCCCTTCAGACCAGGAGCTTGGCAGGGTCAGCAGTGTGTGTGTGTGTGCGTGCGTGCGTGCGTGCGTGTGTGTGTGTGTGTGAGAAGGATAATATTTTCTGTTTTAAGCTCAGTTATTTCACCTCTCTCCAACATGCATAGCAGCACATCTGCCCATCTTCATTTTGTCGATACAGTAGTCCCTCGTTTATCAAGTGAAAAACGTAACTCGAAAATTCGTAAGTAGGAACGCATTGCATGTGTTGTTCGTAAGTCCGGATTTTTGGTCGTAAGTCGGAAAATGTATGCTAACGCTGCGCCGCACACCCGTTTTTCA
>JARVJN010000002.1:17893267-17906417 GCA_031763805.1 Argolebias nigripinnis
GTCTCCCTCCTCCCTAGCAGGCTCCATTCACATAAAGGGAGCTAGCTGGCTAACTAGCTTGCTGTACGGTGGCCTACTTCCGTCCGTCCGTCCATCCAATATTTGTTTACGACGTAAAACCGCCGTCAGCTCGGCCCATCTGCCGTATTCCGTTGTAAAACTGCCGTCAACCTCTGTCCAGAGCGTTTAATCCGCCTGTACTTGTCTACTGCTTTGCTGGTTCTGCCGTGAAGCTCCGTCCAGAACGGGTCTTTCTGCTGTTTCTGCCGTCAAAACCGGAAGGAACTCGGCTTTCAAAATAAAATATTTCAAAATTAAAAAATAATAATAATAATAAATTAATGGAGATGCGTGACGCAACCACGAAAAGTCGTAACTCGAGAACGTTGTAACCCGAGGACTACCTGTACATGATTTAAAACATAAAATCTCCCAGTGTTCGCTCTTAATGTGACGCAGATTTAACATCTAAAAGATAAATCTTATGGTAATGTTGTTGACAAAGTTTAGCGATTCCATTTGTAAAACTCTAAATTGAAGCCAAATTCTTCTCCGCACTATAGTTTGAAACGTTGTTTTGAGCTCACTGTGATTAATACGTTATTAGATTAAAGGTTAATAAATAAAATATTTGAGATGATTTACCTTTAGTGTGTCTTCTAAAATGTATTTTGTTAAGTTTGTCAGAGTATTAACGTTCATCTGTAGTTGTTGTTTTACTCAATATTTCAAAGTTCATGCTGAATACAGGTTAAAAAAAATCCAATAAAGTTCAGTCAGGTCATGTGGACCTGACGGGGGAGAGGGCGGGCCCCAGAAACCATCTTATCACCAGCAAACTGGTTGGTCCATTATGTACAGGAGCGTGCTGCTTGTGGGACTCTGTTGTGGCTCCTCAGAATGATGAAGGACGAAACGTCTCACCAGAAAAAGAAACCGTCCAGATGACCTGACTGAACGTTGCTGGATTTAGTGTTTTTACTTGTTTGCTGAGACACACGCATGGTTTGTGGGCGTTTGAGCGGTGCTCATCTTCACTCGTGGATCTTGTCCGCACCTCTGCTTGCTCCATCTCACATTTAGCCACATCGTTTTCCTGTGAACCCCATTGTTTATTAGCTTGTTTGTTCTCTCTCTCCTCTTTCCCCCCTCTTTGTCCTCTTTTCTTCCCGTCTGTGTACCTAGGCAGCCCAATGAGTAACTTCTTTGACGTAATTAAACAACTTTTTTCAGACGAGAAGAACGGACAGGTTCCCCACCCTTCTGGCACGCCCTCCAAGCACTGCCCTTCTCCCATGCACGTCCGGAGGCACGAGTCAGAAAACCACGACACCAAACTCCCGCCTGCGGGCCGAGACCGAGCCAAGTTGCCCGTCCCGTCCGTGGGGGCACACGAGGAGTCTTAGACCGAGAGGAACTTTGTAGTTGAGGCCGCGCTGACGCCATCCCAGTATGAATACAAGCCCAACGGCACAGAGACGACTCTCTGTTCAGAAGCAGACATTATCATAAACATATTTTTTTATCTAATTATTTTATTTAAATTGAGCGAATTCAAACAATAGTTTGCAAATAGGATATTTCACCTCCATAGTAAACATAAACTCATTATTTTTTTACATCCCTTTCCCCACCCATCGTCTGTGTTCTCATATGGTGCTACTAACCCATGTAATGACCTGACTCGTTTCTTACACCAGGAATTATCCAGAAAACCTATTAAAGTCCCTCCCCGTGCTTCATCCGCCCTCCCCCTCTCCCCCCCACCTCGAGACTGTCAAGAGAGTTGGACGTTTGTTGACGGAGGACCGCTTTCAGAGATGTGCTCGGGGGGTTACCATGGAAACAAACTCTTCCTGCCTTCACGTTTTGCAACCTTTGGCAATCATCAGTAGAAGTAGATGAAAATCCTTCATTGCCTCACCCCGGCCCCAAAACCGTGAAGACGCACACACAGCAACACGATCGCATACTCTCGACAACTTTACCCGTTTGAGGCTTTTTTTTTTCTTTTCAAATTGAGGAAAAAAAAGAAGAAGCATTGATTAAAATCACTGAAAGCATGACATAAACATGCACGCACAAGTCCAGTATGCACAAAAAAAACGACAACAACAAAAAAACTCTGGGATGCATCAAAGATTATGAACATGAAGAAATAAGAAAAAACTTTCAGAAAGCCGAGGAGGAGAGACTCGAAAAGTTTTGTGGAAAGTCCAAACAGCCGACGCGGACGCTTTGCTGGATTGTATTTGTTTGCTTTTTAAATGTACTTTGTGATGAACTGGGTTTGAATGACTGGTTTTATTAGACGTCGCACCACTGCTGCAACACGGACTGGAACTGTGATTTCACAGAGGAGCCGGGTGTGAGCAGAAACTGGGCAGAGGGCAGCAAGGGGGTCAAAATGAACGTATGGGGATGGGGGGAGGGTCGTGCGTGGGTATGTGGGTATTTAAAATGAATGATTTATTCTGTTGTACAGACTGATATTATTTCTAATGTAAACAAATCAATGAAACGTCTAGTTGTGGCACTGTTTAGATTCCATAGCAACAGGAAACGCCTGCAGCGTTCTGTTACTTTAAATTCTGTGTATTTTTGTTACATGATCATTTATGCTTTTGTTTTGTTGATCGGGAAATGATTCTGTTTGTTTTCTGCAGCACTTTCTTAGATTATTTAATTTTTTGTTTCCATTTGTACCTCTCTCTTAGTCTCAGATACCAGCAGTAGGAGTAGAGGACCAAAAAAAAAAACAATGTGATAAATGCAATTGTGGATATTTTTGTATTGTCCTTATTTATTCACGTTTGTTCACCTAAATGTTTTGATTCCTAATTTATTACGACTTGGCTATTTATATGAACAAAGCTGTTAGGTCAGTTGAATGTTATTTACTACCCTCTTGTGTGTTTGTAAATGGGACAACACTTAAAGGAAGAAAAAAAAAAGAACTTTATTATAATTTCCTTTTTGCTCTGTTCTGATTTAAACAAAACTATGTGAACTTTGACAACTCAGATTCTTTACTGAAATGGAAATAAGAATTTGTGGGAGCTCTGGAAACGAAAATGATGTAAAAGTCCTTTAAGAATGTAGATGTAGCCTCTTTTTGGAGAGGGAATATGCTCTTCTATTGATATTTGTCCGTTTCAGATTGTTGTGCGTGTACGCCAGGCCTGAGGAGGACACCACAGATCCCAGTCTGGGTCTTCTCTTTGTAAATAGACAAAGCTGTGGGGGTTGATTGTCTTCTCACCCGTGCTGGGGGTTCCTGCTCTATGCTTTTAGCTTGTTATTGCTGTGTGCATGTCAAACATGAGCTTTTCTTTGCATGGCTTTAGTGTTAATGTTCCATGCCAAATCCACCCCTCAGCCCTCATTGGTTCTCCCACTACTAAACCTTTTTATTAAAATTTAAATTTCCTTCTCTTATCTACTTTCACCTTTTCAATTTTCTCAAGGCCTTCTCTTTTTAAGCTTTATAGTTTGCTATCCCACCCCACACCCTTCCTCCTCCTACCAATCTCGTGCACAACGCTTTGTTCGCTCTGTACCTCGGAGGTCTGGACTCTCTACCTGCTGGTTGAAGTGGCACAGGAAGGAGAATACCAGTACTACAAACACAAAGCAATACCTGATGTTCACCCTCCTTTCTGTTGACTACAATGGGAAGCTGTCAGCACTGACATCCTATACATGTAGGCCCGAGGGGTCTTCGGAGAGAGCAGGAAGAAAACTTACTGATGTAATCCCCCGTATAACAATAACTGTGAGCATCTTCAGTGCTGAAACAAATAAATTCATTCAGTTATGCTGCGTTTGTTTTTCTTGTTCCTATATGTGGCTAGAGCCCTGGAAAAAAGGGTAAAGCTAGTTCTCATGTTTTGACTAAATTGCCTTTTTTGCTTTGATTTATTTATTTTTGTAAACTTGCATGTATTTACATGTATAACTATGCATCTGGAATTGCTTTCAGGTTAAGTCCACACAAACAGGCTTGTACTTCTAAGAAGACATGTTTGCTTTACCTGGTTTATTTCAGTTTTCAGCTCTAAAACAGACTTCTTGTTCAAACCTGATGCTATACAAGCTTATTTAACTTTTAATTTACCTAAATGAGCAGCACAGGTATTAACTTTACAATAGCATTATTAGCTAGGAATAAAAACAAAGGGAACACCCCATTAAATACATAGTTATATTTTTCTTAAATAGAAAATGTCCATCCCATTCTGCACTAAACATGTCTCTCTGGCCATATTTAAAATAAAAATAAAACATACAATAGCATCAAAAAGCACATGTGTTAATTCAAAGTTTATATCACCATAGGAGACATCTTCAACAGTCTTCATATCTCAGATGATTCAGTCTTTTCTTCACACAGTTTCAGTCAAAACCTACAAAGTTCTGAGGCTCATCTGAGGCAATGTTTTATTTTGTCCGGTAGGTGGCAGCAGTGTGTTTTTAATGTTCCTTTTTGAATCCTGCTGTTGATTCTCCCGGTGAGCTTCCTGAGCCTTGGAGGAGAAAAACATCACATTGTGCAATAAACATGTCCTTGACAATGACTCACAATGGAGCGCTTGGCACAAAGTATGAAATACTGAACGTAAACTGCTGCTACTCATGGATCTGCTTCAGTCTCAAAGTATGGCGTGAGCTGCTCCATAACCATCAGAATCACACATCTGAAAGGCTACGTCTGATTTTAAATGCACTCCCGGGGACCTGACTTGAATACTTTTCTGTCATATTTTGCCATTTATCTGCGTCGTCTTTCCAAATGTCTTCAGACTCTAGATGAAATGTGTAGAGAGCGTAGACGCTGAGCCAGGGTGGCCTCCAGCACCTCCAGAGGGGAGTCACCACGGCTGTGTGAAGAAGTAGAGCTGTTCCCTTGTCGAGCTCCAGGTGGTCCCAGTAACAGGGTCCTGAAGGCCTCTCTTTCTAATAGAGCAGACATCTGATGCAGAAAGTAACCTTCACAGAATGAGCACAGCTCCACTGAACCGTGTGCCTGTTTGAAAAAAGGACCAGACATGATTCTGTATTAGCGGCACAACCTCTCCTGAAAATGATAAAACTTATTTTCAGTGTACTTTACCTTGGCTGTCTTGTAGATGTTGACTGCGTTATCCAGGTTTATGTGTTGAGAGCAGATGAGCTCACAGTGTCGTTGTAGCGCTCCCAACTGGAATAAATTGGCTGCCGACAGCAGCTACAGGAAAAAAAAAAAAAGAAGGTTTCAATAGATTCACGTTGTTCCTCATCAACTTTGATATACTGTATTTTTCAGATTATAAGCACATTAAGCTAAACAAAACAGATAAGTCAAACTTTATTCAACTCATTCACAATAACCACATAAAATTGGTTTGAGGTTAGTAACACAACCGGCTCGCTGTTGATTTTTGAGAAAACAAAAGGATTTTAAGTGCGCTTATAGTCCTAACAATATGGTAAATTCTAATAACTTCAATCTGATTCTTTGTTAAACCCTGTAAACTTTTTAACTGAACTACGCTATAAACTTTTAAAAGAAGCCCATATTGATGTTCAGATAAATACTTACAAGCCCATTTTGATTTGCTGGGAACATTTCTAACCATGTGAATGTAGAAAGACTGGGCCAGTCAGCCATTGTTAGATTAGTTTGTAACTGTTTCTGTTCAGTGTGAGTCATGGCCTGATCTCATTTGGGCATGTGTGTACTTGAATCTAATGAACTTGTATCTGCTTAAAGCAGGCTGTTCTGAGAACTACCTGAAGGTTGAGCTCAAATGAAAATATAACTAACAGGATGTTGATGGAATAAACGTATTTTCGTTTTATATACAGTACTGTACAGAACAAGCTTTTCAAGGAACACGTGTTTCTGCAAATTCAATGAAGCAAGAAATACTTCAATTTCACAATTTACAAGTTCATACTGTACTTTATTGTGGACTGAATTAAATCAGATTGTTTTAAATGTTTCATTTTTCCTTGTCTTGAACTGAGCCAAAGTTTCATATTCTGTTTTCCCATTTGAAGAAAAGATGGTCTTTATGCCTCCACATCCTGACAGGTGAATGAGTGTCCTCAGTTATGCATGGCTTAGCTGAGTAAACAAACTTTTGTTTACATATAATATATTGTGATGGAAATGTATGCTGAATTTGAAATGGGCTTCTGTAACTTTTATGAATGTGTCACTTTTCAACACCAAGACAACTACTGGCAGGTATTGTGTAACTTTACTATGATTTTTTTTACCTCCAATAAGTCAGGCATGCTGGTCTTCAGTGATTCTGTCCCTCCACAATAAAAGTATGACATCATCATCTGCAAAGAAGATGAAGGTGATGTTTAGCACCAAGTCAGTACATTGGTTCATATTTACAACTGATTTGTGATTTAAGTTATTTTTAACCTTGAAAATGTTGTACTTTATGTCACAGATCTCAATTTCTTTGTTGGGACTTCCATCCAGTCCAGAAGATGTTAGCAGCGATTTAAACCTAAAGGAATGACGTATTGTCATCAAAGCCCATTTGTGTATTTTTTATGGAAATGAATGCTCCTTATTGTGGAGTAATGACTGAGGGCTTACCTGTCGGAGGCAGTGATCAGCAGGACTTTGTGTCCGTAGAACGGTTTTCCCTCCACAATAAACGTCACATCTGACATGTCTGGATTATTTAAAAAATGGGGGTCTGTAGAAAATAAAAAATCAACACCATTTCAAACCAATTAAGTGTTAGGTTTTTATAGTAATAATTCGAAGTTATCAGCATTTTTGGTGCTTTTATACACAAAATACAAGGCAGCACAATATTAAACATTATATAAAGAGAGAAATACATCAGCATAATGGTTTAAACTGGAGCAAGTCAATTTGCACACTTCTAATCAAGGCTTTCTTACCCAACTGTGCAGAAAGAGCTGCTTTCATCTCAGGAATGGATGGAAGAGGTGCTGAGCCAAAACAATGACTAAAAATAGCTGCCAGCTGCTGTATGATGGCATCATTCTGGAGAAGGGAACAGAAAGAGAAGTTCAGCACATTAACACTGAAACAGAGCGAAACCAAAACAACCTGGTTTGTGTTCGACGGTACCTTGGTGGTACGCAAGATACTGAACATAAGAGGTAAGCCTGTGGTGATTAATTCATCACAGTAGTCCTCTTCTCGGACCGTGGTGAATTCTCTAAGGAGGGAAAGGGTGACCCCTGTCTTGGACTGGTGCTGAGCACAACGGAGTGACTCCAGCCACATGTGTAGTTTCCACGGTACACCTAGAAAGAAAAGATTTGGGTTTTGGTTCTGCACATATTCGAAAATAAACTACATCCTCTCTGTGCCATCTGAAAGTTACCCATAGCACGAAGCTCCATGGTGACATCCAGGTAGCCGTGCTCAGCGCTGTAGTAGCTGGCTTCTTGCAGAGCTTTCATTCTGGCCTTGCACAGCTTTGGTACCCCCACTTCCTGTGGGGCTGCAGTGCCACTGGCAGGAGTTGACGAGGGGAGAGGGATAAAAGGGCAGAACCCTGGAACTTCATCTTCCACCCCCTCAGCTAAGATCTCCTCCAGAGACAGGACATCCTCTTTGATTAGCTGAGGCTGAGTCAGTAGCTTTCTCAGCACGTTCCTGACAAGATAAATGGGAGGAAAGAAGAGGGAAGGAAACAGAAAGCATGGGATCATTGATATACACCCAAACGCCAACAGACTTAGATGTTTGTGACCCTCTATGATTAGCTAATCCATCATCATCTGTGTGGAATGTGACATGTTGAGTCTACACTGTGTTCACACATGCACAAAACCAACAGGTGGATTAAGTTTACACGACCAGTTGGTGAAAGCAAGACTTCTGCAATCATTTTCCCCATTTTCACTTTTTATATCTTCTGGACATATTTCTTGTGAGAGTTTCAATTCTGGGAGTAAATATCAGTTGTCAACGCTTGCATCAAGCTTTTTAAGGCCAACCAGAGTACCTGCACACGTACCTGTGTCCGTGCGCAGCAGCATGACTGAAGCAGTTCATGGCTTCGTAGAGGGATGAAGTGAGGGCACTTCCATCATGAGTCTTTGACAAAGGGTCAGCGCCACGTGCCAGGAGCAAACTCACCATCTCATAGTTGCCTAAGAACATAAACGCACCCACTTATTAACATATGCAACTCCTAAACACATTCAAATAGTATTTTTGTTTGTCAAATATTAAACAATAAACTGTCCTTCACAAATATCCATCATAAAAATTTATATTTTTTTATCAGTGTTTGGTGTTGTCGTTAATGATTAATATTAATTCTTATTCTTTAATTGTTTTTATTGTTTTCTTTCCACTGTGCAAATCAATTGAACTAAGTATTATGTACTTTGGATTTACAAGCAGCACGGTCACTATCACTACAAATGTGCATGTGTCTGTTGTTATTAGAGCTTTGTGTGGCTTTCAGATGGCCCCACTGAGGAATGCAGCCAGAAGTGACTAAACAACTGCAGGCAGCATTTCTCTCTTGTCACCACACCTTCATTTACTCCTCATTACTCCCACCCACAGCTTCATGGTCTTTGGGAAAACTGTGGTGTTGATTACAAATAACTAGTGATTATTAGTTTTAAGTAGCAGAAAACCACGACAGCTGTTCTCATTCATTCATCATTGCTGCCTCTGCTTATAATCCTCCTACAAGTGTTCTGCATCTATTAGCAGAGAGCAGTGATTTAACAACAATATGTCAAGTTATAACCCAAACTAACAATAGGTTGGTCTACACTAATATTAGCTGTGCTTTGAGCTGCAGTGTGTATGGGTGTGTGTGTGTTTGCCCACCTGCTGCTGATGCCAGCTGCAGCGGGGTGTCTGCTGTACTCTCCTGTCCATTGCGGACTGCTGCCCCCTCCACATTGGCCCCTGCATCCAACAGGAGCTGCAGAGGAACATCACATCTGTTAAACAATGTCCTACAGCCTATAACTAATCTGCAGCCTGACCTCAGATGTGTCAAGTTTAATATTATTGCAAAAAACGGTTAAAAAGGAAACTGTTTATTTCTACAGGACACACAGAAGTGGCCTCTGAGTGTGTGTGTGTGTGTTTTGTGTGCAAGTTTCCAACCTGCACAACAGGGATGTGTCCATGCAATACGGCGAAGGTGAGGGCTGTCCAGTGTCGACTGTCGGGGTGCACTGAGGGGTGCTTTGGGGAACATGGCGGAACCTTGAAACATACCAAAAACACATTTGTTTTAAACCAGGGAATATGTTTCAAAGTAGATACACAGTAGTCCCTCGTTTATCACGAGGGGTTCCGTTCTCCGCTCCCCCGTGAAAAGTGAAAAACCGCCAAGTAGGAATAGTAGTACAAGTAGTAGTAGTTTATTTTGTATTTAAATGGTAATGGTAAATTGAGCTTATTTATATAGCGCCTTCCAGCCCCCTATGAGGGGCCCCAAAGCACTTTACAATACCAACCATCCACCCATTCATACACACATTCATACACTGGTAGTGGTAGTCTGCCATGCAAGGCACCAGCCAGTCCTACCGGGAGCAACTTGGGGTTAAGTATCTTGCCAAGGGACACAATGACACATGGTGTGGGAACTCGGGATTCAAACCTCCAACCTTCCAATCGGGGGATGACTGCCATTACCACTATGCCACGGCTGCAGAAATGCCTCACTGAACACAGTGAGCTTCACTCCCTCCACCATTAAAGCTACGTTTGTTTGTTAGTTTGTCCGACGTTAGCTCAGCCTGGGTTACATTTCCTCCTTGGGGGAGCGATCTTACTGTTCACATGAAATATTTGATAATGTTCTTATAGAAACAATTCCTGAATGTTGTGCATACTGTGTTAATGCTACATGTTTGTCTCTTGACCCTACAACTGGTAAGGGACGTTTACCTTCGGGACAAATTGAGGTTGCAGATTGGTCAGTTGCTGACACGCCTACTGGATTGATTGACAGCTGGCCTCGAGGATCCAACTCTTGCAATAAATAAATAAATGAATAAAACAAGAGCTGCTGCTGGCCCTGGGTGGAGGCGGTGCGGTCCAGGAGCAGCGGTAGCGTGTTCTGTGTTTTTATTTTGATAATAAAAAGTTATAAAAATAAATAAACAGGGAGGGCCAGCCCTGCAGCCCAGCATCAGACCGGCCCACTGGGAAATGTCCCGGTCCTCCAGATTAGCCACTCCGGGCCTGGTAGAGAGTGTTTTTTTTTTTCTTTCTTACACTTTAAAAAAAATTGAATAAAGAGGTGGCACCATCAGTCCACAGCTTCTCTACACATGCAGCTGTGTTGTGTAAATGTAAACTATGTCTGTCCAACAGATCTCACTTGTAAATGAGTCTTCGAGGCTCAATGTGACTTATCTGTTTAAATAAAGGTTGAATGAATGAAAAACTGCTGACTCAGTACCGGTACATCTATCTTCCAGCCCTTGTTGACTCACTCTGACAAACGCTGCTGTTTTGCGGGAGTGGCTTCCTCTCATCACCCTCCTGGTCTCCATGGCCAGCTGGTTCACCGTCTGAAAACAACACACACACTGAACATGAAGCTGGAGTTTGTGTGAGCTGACTCTGAATGAACATGCTTACTGACGTGGATTAGCTGCACCAGAACCGGCTCCAGATTACAGAAGGTCGCTCTGGCCTCCACGCAGAAACTCAGCTGCTGCTCAAAGTCCCGACCAAACCAAACCTGAATTTGAAAGAGAGAGAAAACTAAACTTATAGTTTACTCAAAACATTTGCCTTAAATTTTTACTTAATATTTGTAAAAGGTGTCATTTAACTTTATTATTCTGATTTTTTGGTAGAATTGTTTCTTTGTTTCTTTCAGCTGCTCTCTTCTTCAGGGTCACCAAAGCGAACTAAGTCACACGAAGACTTGACAATTGTTTTTACACCGGACGTCCTTCCTGACACAACCACAGACCATGAGCTACCACAGCCCTCTGTGTGGAGCAGAGAGCTGCATCTAGGGTGCCTGGAGGAGCAGATGTTAGGGGTTAAGGGCCTTGCTCAAGGGCCCAGAGTGGAGCAAAGGAGAAGGAGGTTGGAGGCAGGTGTGGGTGCTTCATCTATCCCACCCACATTTTGATGTTGTCAGTACTGGGAGTTGACCCAGCGATCTCTGATCACAGGCCCACCTGTGCCACCACTCCCTCCCTAGTTGAAAATAAAGACTTTTTTTCAGTCAAACTTATTGACGTCTCCTGATGGTCATCGAACATAGTGAAGTTTTTAATCTTTTTTAAATATTATTATTATTAGAGATGCACTGATCCACATTTTGTAATTTCTGTTCTGTTCCCGATACCTAAATCTGCATGTTGGCCGATACCGCAGTAAACATTCGAGCTCCGTGGCTTCAGGGGTGTGTTATTTTCATTCGGTCCAGAGCAGGCAGTATGATTTCAGTCAGCCGTGCTTAGTCTGCCCCTCCTCCGTGACGGGCAGACGGAGCATGGCTGACCAAAATCCGACTTTCTTCTCCGGACTGAATGAGAATAAGACACCGCTGAAGCCCCGAAGGTCCAACATAAAACTAACTTTACCACAGTTTAGTGGTCTAGGGGTCCAAGATGGTGTAGAGGCAGGGCAGCTGGCTTGGGACCTGAAAGTCCCAGGTTCGATCCCAGGTCACTGCATACCTTGTGGAGTCTCTGGGCAGCACACCTCATCCCCAAAATGCTCCCCGGGCGCTTTCAATAGCTGTCCACTGCACACCTGGTGGTGGATGGGTTAAATGCAGAGACTAATTATGCCATTGTATGGAAACAAACAGTGATGACATTGTGTGACATTATTATATATATATATTTTTTTATTATTATTGGTGCTTTGGCTCTGCAGACATTGCAAGTTGCTGACATGTTTTGTGGTGTTCTTAGTGTAAAATACTTCCACACAGCGGACATGTTTAGATGAAAAGTTGGTTAGCCATGAGCCACAGTGCTACTGCACATTTTAGCTGGCTGCAAACTGTGAAATGGATTTCCTGAATGTAAGACGGGTCTGATTACTTTGGGTTCATGAGACACACCTCCGTTCAGGAAATCCATTCCATAGTTTGAAGCCAACTTGTAGAGCAGCCGGCAGGGAATCACATGTGGAGATGTTTCAGCAGACACATACATGCATCATGGATAGGAAATCTCTGCAGGTTGGCTTGGAAAAATCCGATACGTAAATTATGCTGGTATCGGAGGCCGATGCGGATACTGGATCGGATCAGCTCCAACCCTACCGGTAATTTTTATTTTATTTTTTAAACTCTGTCAATTGTAGAATTTATACTTTTTAAATTGTTGTAGCCTGTACTGACTTGAAAATATGAGACAGCTACAGGTGCATGCCCATCCACTAACTACTTCCTGCCTTTGGATAAACTGATGGCTGTCAGCAACTGTCAGCCATGGAGCATTTTATCTTGCAGCCTGCCTGCAAGTAGATCAGCTATTTAGTATTAAATGTTTACTTGTGCACATTACAAGTGAGTTTTTACTCTACTTCTAAACTGAAATGATTTTGTCTGACTACATTGTTTTATGATATGATAAATGTAGGATTGAAATTTGTTTTTACAGTGTATTCTGAAGTGGCACATTTTTGCACCAAAGGAACGCAAGTGTGAAGTAATGTTACTGTGATTATTCATGTCTACTTCCAGTTGTTTGAAAAACATTTAGTCTAAACTGTGCTCATGTCTACTTATATTTAAGCTGTACTTTATTGTCATGCTGGTACATTAAACATTAAGAACATTTCGCAGTACTACCGTACAATAAGGCTCCCCTTATAGATGTGTATAGTGCCTTGAGAATACTCCTATTAATCAAGTGGAATGGATTTGTTCTTTTGGACCCCACCACTTTTACTATGAAACATTAGTTCAGTCGGCACAGTTTATCTTTCTTCGTGAACAAATCCATTTCACTTGATTAATAGCAGTGGCGGCTGGTCATTTTATTTTATGGGGGGGCGCCATAAACTGTTGAATTTTTTAAAACATGTGTATATGCATAATTATGTTTGTAGTAAAGTAAAGTAAACGTTTGATCATGTTTTTATTTGTATATATCAGGTGTATCCATTTGTATAAAACTATCATTAATAAAACATGGTTCA
>JARVJN010000002.1:18401598-18420374 GCA_031763805.1 Argolebias nigripinnis
TCGGACACATGAGCTGGGAACGCTCGGTGGACCCTAGTGGCTGAAGGTGGTACTGCTCCATTTTTTTTCCATCAGAATAAATGGAAACGGTCATATCTCAGCCAAAAATTGGTCAAAAAATATAGGGAAAAATCCATAAATATGTCGCTTTGCCGCATAAGTCGCAAGACATGCAAATTAGGCAAAAAACGTGACTTATATGCCAAAATTTACAGTACTTGACTATTTGTATCTTGATCATGATTTATCCAGGGGAGGGCCACATGGTGTTTGCATTGAGAACATTCAAGGTTTTATTTTTACACTGCAGGGAAAGTATGAAAACTAATTTAGCAGTAGACTTGCAAAAAAGTGTAGTCGACAGATATTTATAGCAAGAGTAAGCACCAAGACACAGTAGTGCGTCTTCTGTTTCAGGTCAAGTCTTCTCTCAGGTGTGCAGGGCTGAGTGTTTGTGTTTTTTAGATAATGTAAGAAGTACTTTGGATAGCAGTGACAGATTTTCAAAAGTAAAACGGGAGTAAAATATTCCTTCTCTCTGATGGACCTCCAGGTTGTGGCGCCCTTGGCCCACCAAAGTATGATCTCATCCATCTAAATAGTTTATGGTTGCTTTGTCAATGGGCTTTTCTTAAAAGGAAACATTTGAGGGGATGCCAGTGTGTCAGGTTGCCCCTCTTGTTGCACGGAGAAGGTAAATATTACTGCTGAGCTACAACACATGGAAGCCATCAGAAGTAGACTTGTAGCAGGCGCCTGCAGATTCATGCACATACATTTAAAGTCTGTGGATATATCAGTTTACAGAAGATACACAGCGCAAGAATAACAGTGTGCATTACGAATGGCTATGAATGTGTGTAAAACTTGTTTTTGGAGTGTTTTTAACTTGTGTGAGCTCCTGTTTCTCTCTCCCTGACAGTTTGTTTCCTGCCTCCCATGTTTGTAACTTAAGAAATTGATTGGTTCATATTTTCCCCCCAGTTATACGGGCTGGTTTCCGGTGACAAGGCTGTTGTGTGTTTTAAGGATATGCTACAAGTCACCCTGTAAATAGGTCAGCTGTCTGCCATGTGATGTGTCATGTGTGCTTTTCCAGCTCTGAAATGTCTTCTCTAATGAGCCCTTGTAATTTTGGAGAGGAAAACACCACATCCCTTTTTCCAATAAAGCTTTTCTCTGCTTCTCTGAGCCTTGCATGACAGTAACAAAAGCTGTTTGTTCTTTTGGGGATTGGGGTGTGTGCGTGTGTGTGCATGTGTCTATGAATGTGCATGTGTGTGTACTGCGTGCACACGTGTCTGTCTCTGCCATCTTTGCTTTCAGTTTATGCTTCTCCATCATGCTCTTTCAATGTGTCGTTTCTCAGCAAGTCTTTGATTGCAACTTTGTATTTAATTAGATTGTAGATTGTGTCAAAGATGTGCAACAAATTTATCATTTACAAAAAAAAAATATTTGCCATGATGTTTTGTGGTACATTGAGCTCAAAACGTGTTCAGACTGAAAGATAAATGAATAATTAACCCAATAAAGAGCAACAGTGGGGGTCGTTAAAAGCAGCAGATACAATTTAGTGGGAGAATGTATCATGTAGATCAGAGAAGAGAAAAGAGGGACAACTATTTCAGGGGCCTCTGCATTGCTCAATGAGTGAATGAGTGAATTTATTGTTCTGTTGTGTATCTGTGCTGTGTGTTGTATTGTTTTTCACTTTATGTTCTGTGTTGCATGCAGTGATCATGGAGAAACACTGTTTCATTTCAATATGTACTTGTACGTAGATGACAATAAAACCTCTCTGACTCTGACGAGAGTGTCAGAAGGGGATTGTGCCACTCCTGGCTTATGGGGTAGAAGAACAAAGTAAAGCTCAAAGGGTACTGTAAGGTAACCAAGAACATAAAAGTAGCCTAATAACTTCATTAAGTTGTCTTTGCAGCATAGACTGCAAAAATGTCATTGGATGCCCAATCCAGTTTTGACTGCCATTGTGTTCTTCTTGTTGGTGATCAACATGTTAGTATTCACGCCGGCCCCTTCTTCTTTGCACAGTATGTCTGCTTCCCCATGTACAGTGGACTCACAGGGCCCCATTTCTGATCTCTGCACCCAACCCAGCTTCAAATAGATAACAGAGGCCATAATACCATCTTTGTCTGTCAGTATATCAAAACTAATTTCTCTTCCGTTCTGTAACAGTCAGAAGGATATAGTTTGGTGTTGTTTGAACTGTACCTATTGGCATAATCTTTTGACGAGTATGCCATATCAGTGCCCAGTAAAGCTTCTGTATCTAAAATGCTGTTGGCCGCTGCATCATGACCAACAGCTTTATTGCAAGACTTGCTTCCCAGAAATTTTACCATTGGCCCATGACGGAGGAGATTATGATGGGAAATCTATGTTTTTCTTTTGATTATTGGTATTTGCTTTTTTCTCATCCACCTCACATCGTTTTGGAAAGTCTGCAGTAGCAATCAGTGACACATATGTGTGCACAACTCCCAGGAGCCTTTAGTTCAACAGACTTTGCAAAGATATTCCAGGGTTCATTTGGATTAACATGGAATATTTGAAAAGAAAAGAAAAAAAACCATTACTGTTACCAAAGCCTTAGTCAAATCCCGTAACCACTTTCAGAGGTAACATTCATCTCATCTACACAGTGACCATCTTCAGTTTATGCATAAGAGTACAGAGGGGTTTCCAGGTTTGAGAAAATGTGTAATCCCTGAAGAGTGTTCTGGAACTCCACTGAAGTATTTCCTGAAAAGACAACCTGAAACATATGGAGTGGTTTGTGGGATCAAATGCTCAAACCACCTGAGCTCACTCATTTTGATACAGAGGAGCAGTGCTTCTGCTTTCATCTCCTCCTGGATGATTAAAGGGCCTGACATACTCCATCCGAAGCCAAACAGTCGACTTGCGGTCACGTGGTTGCGCAACATTCATTTTTGCACCCACCTCTTATAGTCCAGATGCAGAACTCCTGGGAAACCCTTTCTGCTGCAGTATATACATCACCACTGGATTTCTTCCCACAAGAGTCTCCACTCATCCCTGCATCCACCATTTGGTCACAAACCTATCAGGAAGAAACGCCACTCTTTTCAGCTGGCAGACTCCTCCATACACAATGTCTGCACTATCTCCATCCAGGAGTGTTTGGCCATTTGACCAATTTAGTGTTTGTTTAGATGTGCAACTTCCTGCATTGATAATCCTGCTCACAAACTTATTACCAGTCATCTAAAAAAGTTAAGTCTGGTCCTCTGGACATTCAAAAAACAAAGCAAAACAAAAAAAAATGTAGAAACATTTCACCTTTTATCCGAAATACTTCTTCAGTCTGAGGAGCTGTATTCAGCTCAGTCTTATGAATAGCACCATCTCATAGTGGATCAACCAGTTATTACCAATCAGGCAATACTTGGTGCATAGATTAGTAAACTGTGAGCTTTGCTTTTCAACTCAACTTTTTCTGTACCACCACTGCCCAAAGCAACACAACCTTATAGAAGAATAAAACTTGAATGACTTCATTTCTTGATTAATTTTAACATCACTGGTGAGTAAGACACAAAAATACTTAAACTCCTTTGCTTGAGACAGATGCTCATTCCAAATAGGAAAAAGCACTTCACCACTTTCTGGTTGAGAACTATGACCTCAGCTTTTGAGGAGCTGTCTCTCACCCCTAATGCCTCACACTTGTCTGTGAACTTTTCCAGTGCATGCTGAAGGCCATGGTTTGTGGGCACCAAACCAACCATATAATCAGCAAAAAACAAAGATGCACCACGGAAGGTTCCAAAGCTAACACCCTCCTTCTCCACAACTATACCTTTTGATCCCAGTCATAAACCCCACAAACAGAATCAGTGTCAAGAAGCAGCCTACACCAGGAACAAGCTTGATTTTGTGTAATTTTTTGTTGTTGAAATAGCTCTTGCTTTGGTTATATAAGGATCAGATAGCCTATAACAGCAATTTTGGCTCCTCCCAATTCCACAGGATCTTTAAAAATGATTTGCACATTTGGACATATTTGTGTATCCCCCATGCTCTCTTGGATAATTCTGGCGTAGAAGAGAACACAGTCCCTTTCTATAAGCTGGGTTCCTGATCCTGTATTATGTGTGGAACTGTATATCTAGATGGTATCACCCAAATTTAAAAAACAGCACTGACTTTTTTCTCATCTCATCGACTTCCCAAAAGTAGTTAGTACTGTGAATTGGTTCGCCCAGACTCCAAGGCCCCCAGTTCCCCAGCCTCTCCTGCTACTCAGCTTACCTTGCACCTGACCTCACCCTCTTTATGCAAGTCCATGTTGGATTCTTTAGGCTGAGCATGGCCAAGTCACATAAGCCAAACTGGGCTACTGATCGCTTTCCCTCCAGGCCTAGCTCCAAGGGGTGCCTTACTTTCCTGTACATAAGATAGGACATTGCTTCATTGAGGTTTTAGAACTTCTCTTAGTCTGCCCACTTTCCCAGGCCCAATTTTGTCATGGAAGACTATCATGAAGTTGCCCCAGACAACACAGACCCCAGAAACACTGGGATTATAAAACCTCTCCACAATGAAACAAAGCAAGTTCACAGAGGAAAACCCAAATTGTCTTCACACTTACATTTTAATGGACAAATGAAATAAAAAATAATAAATAGAAGTTGAATTCCAAATAATCAACATCAAATAACAAATTTTTGTGGGATCAATAAAGTTCTATCTTATCTTTTTTTAAATGACTGGGCAGGGTTTATTTGTTTTCATTTCTTTATTTTTTTTATCTCTGACTGTATGTTTTGCTATTAGTCAGCACTCTCAATCTCACACCCGCTGTCTGACTGTAGCTAGAATAAACTCATTCACAAAATACGAAGAATCATCTTGTAAACAAAGAGGCTCTTAGAGTGAATCTGAATGGAAATTGGTTCTGCATGATCAAGCCATCAATTCAGAGGAACGTGCTAGTTGGAGCATTATGACATGGGAGATAATAAGATCCTGCTTCTATCATAATGACCCCTTTGGATGTTTGAGCATGTAAAGCTGTATTGCCAGGTGGGAACATGGCAGTGAAGCACTGCCCATGACACGAAGTGGGTGCCAAGCTAGTTAAGCAACACTACACTGATGGCCTCTCCTCAATGCAAGGAACACAGATGACTGAACCTGGGTGTGCATTGTTTGGAATGGCCTTAAGGTCACAAAGGCACTGACTGTGGCCCCTTTGGACTGCATTTACACAGAGGACACCGCCATGGTTCAGTAGTCCTTTCATCCTGTCATTCTTTCAATCACTCATCTCAGTCTCCATTCTCCCTCCTTTCATCTGGTGTGAAACAAAGGCCTGTTTTTTTTTATTTATCCCAAGTTATTATTCTTGGAAGCGGATCACACAATAGTGTAGTACTTCTCTCATTTGCAAGCAAGGGATTTCATCTGGCTGTTGAGGTAAAGTGTCCCAGACCTCACATCGTAGCACCATGGAGCTGTGCACAAAAGTTCATTACCTGACACATTAACCTCTAAATTGGCTCTGCAGTGGGGATCTTAATCTGTCTTTGGCCACACAGACGCTTTAATTCCCTCACACGCGCTCACGAACAAACACATTTGCGCGCACACAAATGCTCGATTGTACACACACAGGCGCAGTGAAAGGCACCCGAGAGGTCAAGGGGCAGGATTTGACCGTTAGTACTGCCGACACTTAACTCATTTAACTCCCCGCTGAATGATGTGTTCATTGTGTGTTTTTGATTGCATGTGTGCCGAGGATAGAACAGGAAAACTGGCGAACAGGAACCGAGGAGCTGAGGAGAGAAGGCACTTTTTCCTTGTCGAGAATTCGCATGCATAAGATTCTGGGAGCTCCCATAGTGTTTTCGTCAATGGAATTTTTTTGTTAATCCTCATTGAAACTGGGAGCTCCTTTCATGTTAGGACGCTAAAGTGACCCACTGTGACCTTTTGTCCTCCCTCTTTGAGGCCTCACACTAACGATTAGCCCATGCTCACAATGCAGATGCATGGAAAGCCAGAAACCAGTGTTCTTCGGGCTCCAATACCCCCTCCAGGGTCCAGAGAGCTTCATCCTCACCAACCCAACTGGCACATCCTTAATCAAAATGGTCTACAAGAACAAGAAAGGAGGTGAGTGAGTGAAAATGAGAAAGAAGACAGAAAAAAGTAGGGGGGGAATCTAGTAACTAAATGGAGAAGGAAATCCTTGAGACTGGTGATAGAGGGAAAAGAGAAGGAAGAAGGGAGGGCTAGAATTACAGGGAAAACAGAAAAATACCGGCGCCGCAGTCAGCATGGCAAAGAAAAGCTAGTTTCAAGATAAGGTTGGCACAGCACAAATGTGCTCTTGATTGTGTCTCGGGATCCTCGGTAAACTTTGGAAGGACTGCCAAGTCACAATCACCAAAATGCAAAGATGTTTGAGATATTAATGTTCACAAAACTCACGTCCACCATTTGGGGAATTACCTTACATGGTTGTGTCTTTGGCAGAAGACGAAAACACCGTGGGATGTAAAAACCCACAAACAAACAAACTCTTTCATAACCTCATTGGCACAAATCATGCACGGACAATATCAGCCCCTTTGATTATCCTATCAGAAATCTTTGACCTTTGTGTTCTGAGATTACAAAATCAAGACAAATTGCTTTCAATGTCTGCTTATTTACCAAGTTTGAGTGAGACTAAGCACGTGTTAAGCTTAAAGTGTGTGCCGTTGTGCAGACATTAACACACACTTAAATGAATGTATATGAATTCTTGCCAAAACCGTTTCGTTCAAACCAGGGCCACTTCTCAGTGTGTGAGTGTCTGTGTGCGTGTACACTTCAAAAACACATATTCACTGAACTCCTGTCAAACCTTTCCAACATATGCTATGAGTTTGGCCTGTGTCCCGAGGAGCACTGCCATATGAGTGAAAGCCCAGACAGCCCCCCAAACAATCAAACAATTCGAGTGCCGAACTGCACTCGAGCACTGGAAGCGTTTGAAATGCGTTATGTGGGTATAAAATTCAACCATACAGGCCACAGAGATTTTTTTTATGTAGGTTAACCTCCTGGAATCACAGCTTTTTATCCTCATGACTTCAGTGCTGGAAGCATATTTCAGGTTTTGGTAAAAGCAACCTCAAGTTCTCTCTGGTATAAGTCGAATTTTCTCTGAGTTGTAAATCTTTCCAAGAAGCCTCGGGATGGTTCCAAGTAGTAGTTCAGAGGGTTATACTGTTTTACCTTCTAGCTAAATAAACAGTACTTTTTTCCCCCCACCGCTTGTGCATTGGGGTTAAGACTTTGAAACATGCATGTGTGCATACACACACATACACACACACACCACATACAGTGTTATTCAACCCATAATCTCACTTTCTAATACAAATTCCGACTTAACTCTAATGATAATTATTTTCAGTTTAATTATTTTCTGTTCGTTTTTAATTTCTTGTAAACAATCTAAATTAAAGGGTATTTGTCAGTCAATATAAAAAAAGAGTACGAATCAATTTCCACTGATGTCAAAAAAAATTATAGAATTTTTTTTCCGTGCCTCAGTTTGTTAATTTTGTTCATAATGAAAAGTTTATACTCAGAAAAGTGAATGTACTTGTTAAAAGGCGCATTCTTTCGACGTGTGCACCAGTTGGATTAACTTAACGAGAAGGTCTCAGAAGACTGTTTTCTCTTTGCTCTCTGCGCTCTGCTACTTGATACTTGTTTTCAGCAGAAGAAACAATGAAAGTATTTAGTCAAATGTCACACAGAGTGAGTTTGTCTCTTGCAATTCAAACCTTTGTTCATCAGAGCTTTCCGCGGGCCCACATCCTCACACACACATTTCACCTTCTCTTGGTGGCTGAGCTTTCTGAGTCAGCGCTCTTTGTGTGTTTTTAATTATTTGCCCTCTGATCGCCCTCTCCTTTACAGCAGATTACTCTCAGTCTGCAGCCTGGCTAACGGATATGCAGCCATATTATAGGTGGAAAGAGGAAGGGTAGGATTAGCGAGGGGCTCTATGGTAATAAGGTCTGCCAAAAAGCACTCTCCCTGTCCCTGTAGCTCACATAAACACACATGTACACAAAGACGCTCTTGTTTCCTTGTCGTGCTTTGAAGCAGGTCGCGATAATGCTGCTGTCAGTGCAGCTGTGTGTACCTCACATTATTCTGACATAACACTGAACAGCCACATAAATGTGCACACACAGACGCAATAAGATGAATGGGAATGCACCTCCTGGGTTCCTGTGGGTATTCCAGCGCATTTACCTCTCTATTCACCATTCATACCTTTCTGTCTTTCCATTGTTTTACTTTTTCATTTATTTTATTCAAAAGCTCTTGAATCAGTGTGTTGCTGTCTTGTGTTTGGATAATGTTTCACCGCTTCATGCAAGACTTCAAAGACCTTGGCGCACCAAATCTCCTTTAATCGTCTGGAGCCATTGTGTTGATGATATGGTTATGACATTGCGCCTTTATGATAAATCTCATCAACGCCAAAGACAGTTAAGGCTGATCCACAGAGCAAACACGCTCAGCAGCACTACTTAGCTCTCTCAGAGCAGCTTAACAAAGCACGGCCTGTCTCCTTACTTCACTGTGATTTCTAGTCTTAATGAAGTGTTACTGATGCATCAAGTAGCCTCCTATGTGTGTTTGTGAGTTTACTCACATGCACACACAAAAGGACAAGCACGTGCACTGCCGATTATCCATATTTCTGTGAATGAAACCGATAGATGCGCTCTGTTCAACCCTTGGATTTTAATCAGCAGCTATTATCTGAGTCAGTAAGGTTTGTCTGGGAAAGAAAAAAAAATGTCTAAATGTTTACTGCGCCACTTAACATCATTTGGGAAAGTAATCTTCTTAGCCAAGTTAAACGCCTTTGTTCACTGTTCAGACGGTTATTTCCAGCTTCAGCTTGGAGTCACTTGAAATGCACTGGCAGGAAAACATGTTGTTTTCATCTGCCCCCTCTGCTGATTCCTGTGACGACTTATCAGCGCAGCGCCCACTCTGGCTGACTCCATTGTACTCGCTGTAATCCTCAAAAAAAAAAAACAATTTGAGGAGATGTAATTTAGAAGAACACCTCGTTCACGAGGCAGAATAAAACATTGTATAAATAAATCAATTAGAGGTCTCTGTTTATGGTACGGTCTTAGGTGGTTGGTGGGATGAGATAATTTTAAAAGCACACACTGTACTGGGTTTTTATAAGCCAAGTGTTCTACTCTTTCTTGAAGCTTCCCTTTGATTCTCTTGTGCCCTCATCTTTTCTTCTCCGTTGAGGTTTCAGTTCACCCACCTTCGTGACCTCTTCTGTACCGTCTCCTACCATTCCAGCCCTCGCCTGACTACATTGCCACCAAAACTGATTTATGCAGTCGCCATCACAAAGACAGCAACCATTCTCGGCTGTGGCCGGAGCGATAAACCACACCATAAAAGACAGCATTGTTTCCAGTCCTGAAAACAGCCACAAGAGGGATAAATACGGATGCCTTTTTATTTTTCTTCATGTTTTTTTAAGGACTTGCATCTGCGTGGGCTCATGATTGATCTTTCCCAGATCTCAGGGTAGAACCTCAATGAGGCAATATTTCTGGTTTGGTAATAGAGGAATTTTCAGTGAGATCAAAGGAAAAATGGAAAAAGCATTAGACCAGGAATACCGGTAATCAAATGCAATGAAAAGTGTGCGTTCTGAAGTATGAACACATGTAGAAACCTGAGAGATCATAAAAATTAGAGACTTGTAACAATACCCCATTTTCTTAAGACAACTATCAAAACAATATCTGTTTATTAAAGAATCAGAACGGTAATGTACAGAAATTAAATCCCTTTATCCTCCAGAATTCATCTAAATACTTGTTGTTAGTTGTAACTGCAGGCTGCATTCAGCATCCGCATTTGCACTGATGAGTTAAAATTCATCATTTCTCTGTTATCTAGCTGAAATATTTGCACTTCCTCTCCTGTACCTTCACACAATGATTGCTATAAACAGGCACCAGATCCCTGCAACCCTGAATAGGATCAAGTGGATATAGAAAATGTCACAAAATGTCACAAACTGCTAGTTGTTGGGTTTTTTTTCAACAATGTTGCAGAGCACACCCAGTTTAACGTGCTGCAAACGCATCAATTTTGCAGTATCACAATATCACACTCAAAAGAAACTCGCACGACTGGGTTAGCCCGCTTGAAAATGACTCAGCATGTTTGTTTGTATTGAAAACGTGGGGATCACCACTTCCGCAAAGTTGCAACACAAGGAGTTTGACGTGAAATTCTCTGCAGATCATATTTTGATCCAAACCAAAAACAATGCAGATTTATGAGCAGAACAAACCACAACATCGTCAGGCAAACAGTTCTATAAAGTTTTGGTATTTTCCTTAACATGCGAACATGGTAGGAGCAAAGCCTTTATTTAAAATTGGGCAAACAATTGTTTTGCACCGAGCAGCGTCTGGAAGAAATGAGGCGAACAAATTCCTCTCTTACTCACGCTGTCTGATCAGCCTCACAATGCCGATCTCTCACGTAAATGTGTGAAAAGGGCATAAACATTGCCAGAAAAAAAAAAGCTGCTTGCGTCAATGTAATTTGTTCCTTCATTTTGTATTTTCAACAACAAGCTGAAAAGTGAAACCGAGTTCAAACGAAAAAGAGAACCAGGTGAGAAAGGTCACTGCTCTCAGTGAGGTCATTTTAACACAACTTTTATTTCATTTTACTAATTCAAAAATTTTCAACAGCAAATTCTTGAGCTTTTTTTGGCTTAGCCATCTAAACCAACAAGATTTTAAGAAAACGTGAATCTAAACATGGAATAGAATTACATTATCCAAGCTACTGAAAGTACTTTAATGTGAACAAATGAAGAATGTGTAAACAGCAAGTCAGAGCAACAACAAAACCACACTGACTGTTAGACGTGATAAAACTCCAAAACAGGACATTTTAAATGGTCTGTGTGGAGTTATATTCCACTTCCCTCTTTATGATGGAACATACATCAGGACTGTTTGTGAAAATGTTTGAGATTTTGGACTATTAAATGGTTCGGAGTATTTGAAACTTGCTATTTTACATGACATGTTTTCCCAGCATGCCAAAGGCAAAAGTTTTATGTGTTGTTAATAGCTACTCTCGAATCCCCTGGTCATTACCTCCCGCTGTATGCCTCCCTGATCTCTCTCCAAGAACAAGTAATAAATTGGACATATGTTAAAACTAGACTCTGTTTTGGTTATTTTTATTAGTTGTACACATTTCAGGAAGGAGTTACTGCATAAAAATGTACAAAATAAAACTAACATAAACACATGCAAGGTTAATTCATCAATAAAGCTGATGTAGGTACACAGCTTTTTAACTGTCCTGAAACAAATTTAATGGATGTTGTGTTTTAGTTTTTGAAAAGTTAAAATAATGTGATATTTTAGTTAAAAATGCCTATTTTACATGAAATCTTTGGACTCCTGCTTTCATCAGACAGTTACAATGTTTTTAAATGGACAACACCAATACGGGCACGTCATTAATTATTAGTTTTTCTCCAAAACATAAAAATAAAAAGGTACCACTTTTCAATAAGGCTCCCCTTATAGATGGCTAATAAATAGTTTATAGAGACATTATTAGTTCCTCTTATAAATAATTTATAACTGCTTATTATGCATTAAATAAGGGTGACAGAGAGACAACACTGACCAGCTTCTTGCCAAATAGCGAGTCAAATATATGCACCAATGTATTTAATCTAGAGTTGTTATATTAAACATTTCCTACTAAGTTTCTACCTTGTAATAATAATAATAATTAATTCAATTTATACCGCACTTTTCATTAATAAAATATGTAAGCACAATAAGCATTTATGAACCTATTTCTTCAGCATATAATGTTGTACTTTATCACTGCATTATATGTATCTAATTAATATATATCCTAAAAAAATTATGTTTACAAATATTTTTTGTGCTTACTTAGTCTGAAATGTTTAATATAAGTAAAGTGCTATGTGTTGTCATCATCGTATATTCCCATACAATGGTGAAATTTGTTCTCTGCATTTAACCCATCACACTGGGATACACCCAGGTGGAGCGGTGGGTGGAAGTAGGTGTTCAGGGAGCAGTTGGGTGTCTTGCTCAGAAACTCCACAACATGTGGCTGGGGATCAAACCTGGAACTTTCGGGTCCCGAGTTGGCTGCACTGTCTCTACCCCATCTCGGCCCCATATACCAGTAATAACACTAGATGAAATATATAGGTGAACAGATTTGGTTCACTATTTGGCAAGAAACTGGTCGGTTTTGTCTCTTCCCTACCCTTAATTAATGCATATTAAGCCGTTATTAATGATTTATAAAGTGTTTATAGAATAATTAATAATGTATCTATAAACTATTTATTAACCATCTATAAGAGGAGCCAGTGGTACCAATAAAAGAAGAAGAACCAAATAAATATGATTATATGAAGATGAGACATTTTCTGCAATTAAAGTAAGAGTACTATATTGAAATTAAAATTGTGTTAATAGTTATGAACAATTACTATCTTAACTGTGTGAATATTGTTTGAAGATAATTTTTTAAATTTTGATTTGATTGGAGTCTGAACCAAACTAGCTACCTTAAATTCGCTCACATCTCAGCATTTTCATAAATTATGAGGATGCATGTTTTTTAAATCATTATCTTGCAGTCATTTTGGCATTACATGGGTGTTTCAGCAGAACTTCCATCATAATGGAAGTGCTCCAAGCTGCACTGGAGTTGCCACAGCTAGCTGCTGCTGCTACTGTTATTTACCCTATACTCACAGAATTCTGTTTTTTGTCTAATGTAAGACAGGTGGCAATGTAAAAAATTAGAAAGTATAATCATGAAATACAATTTTGTTTTATTAATGGAGTTGATTTAAGACGGCTGAAATCCATTTTTTGCCTTGTGCCAGTTCAACTAGCCATTGGATTTTCCATCTGCTTGAAATTATTGTCTATTTTTCCAAACTGAGGCTGTTCAAAGACATATGTAGAACAGGTTAGATATTAACTGAACACAACTTTTCCATGAAATTCCATTTTAAAACATCTAAAGTTTTCACAAAAATGTGATGTCAGTCATAAATATATATTTTTTTTAATTCCCAGAAAATAAAATGTTTGTATATGTGACAGAATCTGAGTTGTAGCTTTGTTGAGTTCTTTATTTAGAACTGATTTGGTTTTCTCTGGTATTTTTCTGAAAGGTTTAGTCAGGTCTGGCCAGTTCAGAGCAGGTCAGTTGAATGTTGTTGATCAGACCTCTGACAGATTGTGGAGGGAGACAACAGATGCTGGCAGGAGTGAATCACTCAGCAGTGAATATACCACGTCTGGAAAACAATGACCACTCAGTCCAGACACAATACCCACACATAAACACGGCATACATGCCGACTCACTGACAACACATGGCATATGAGACACACACTTGATCAAACACACACACACATGCTTATGACACAAACAGCAGAAGGAAAAACAGAGGGCTTGCCCCATCATCTCACTGTGATTATAACATTCAGAGTTGCCAGGCATGTATTGGTTTCTCTGAATCATTTTCCCAATGCCAACTGTGTCATGCATTCTCCTCTTCTGTCCCTTGTTTCTGACTATTCCTGGAAGCTTGTTTGAAATTGTAGCCAGAGAGCAGTGAATCAGTTAGACATGAAGCCGTGAAATAAAGGCCAACCCATAGTTTTTGTTTGTCCAATGTTGCCGGAGGATGTGGGGATGTTGCATGGCGATGGGTGGTCACTGTGTTTTCTGCCAACAAGGAAAAGACCCCTTTTACCATCACCCTGGGGGCTCTAAGTCATTTCCAGCCCTGATAGGAACATTTCACACATTGGTTAAGAAGGCCATTTAGTCATCTGCGCACTAATGCAGACACACAAACACAATTACCAGCCTCTTGCATCTCCCTTATCCCCCTAACCACATACACACACATATAAAAACCCACAGGCAAACACACAAACGGATGCACATGTATGTGCTCAGAGACGAAAGCCTAATTATACACAATAGTCGCTAAGGCCCTTTTCAAGAGGATATTTACGCGTGTATTTATTTGTCTTGTTTCAAATATTCGATTTATGCCTCAGACTTACTGGAAGTGCATGCTTGCAACTGCCAGGGAAAGCATTTGGGTCCACTTTAAAAAATGATAGGAGGCCAGACAGACGAGGAGATGAAAGGAGTCACGGTGAAACAAACAAAACACTATGAAATACCATAATACAGATCAGAATGTGGAAGGAACATGAGGGAATAGGAGAAGAAGGAGGGGGAAAAAAAGGGAGGAAGGAACAATTTGCTGTAAACGTCTTAGTAGTAAATCACAACCAAATGGCAGAGAATGAGTGGTGCAATAGAGAAAGTGCTGAGAGATCCTTAGCTGTGATGGCTGCATGAATGAGAAGGAGCTGCGTGAGATAATAAACTGTAAAAAGCTTGCCCGTCACTTTCCAGGAATTACAGCATTCAGCAGTCGGCCCTGTTAACATGATCCCTGCCAGGGGTGCTCGCTAAGAACGTACTGTAACTTGATAGGCTTGAATTCAGTACAATATGTAAAAATTGAATGAGTCTTTGTGTCTGGGTGAGCGTTATAGGCTCCGTCTGCTGCTCAAATCTCAGCTAACTGGTGAGCAGCGATGAGCTGGGTGAGTCCCGTGGCGAAGTCTCTCCCCCTGAGCTTGGCAGCACACATACTCACAGGGGAGGTTGAACAGTGGCTGGAGGAAGGCAAAATCCAGCATCATTTTCCTATTTATGACCTATAAAACCCCATGTAATTTGGTGGTTAACTTTAATGGGTAATGGGTGAAATCCCTCTTTGTCGTCCTCTTTAATCGTTTCCATAAATGGGGTAACTCTCAAACGAAGATGATGTCATCATGTTGGGTCACCCTTTTTTTTTACCCCGTCCAGCACAGGTACATACAATGTGCAAAATGTTGCTTTTTGAGAATAACAGATTTAGCCTTTTTCTGTACTTTTCTAAAGCATAGTAAGTACAATTAGACTGAAAACTGAGGGAAGTGTCTATAGTTTTACAAAACAGGTTGTTTTCAGAAGCTTGGGTTCAATGATCAAGTTTAGCCTTGAGATGACCTTGTCTCAGTCATTCAAAAAAAAAAAAACAAAGTCAGTGTTCACAGCAAGCACAGTCAAATGATAATATGGTATAATAGGTGTATAACATCTTTATTTAATATCTAAACAACTGGATCATTTATTTCCATGTCTCCCCTTGCCTGAAATTGTTCATTTTGGAAACAGCTGGAGGAGATTCCTAAGATCACTGTAGTTTTTAGGTCTTGTTAAGATGTGTCAGACTACTTAGATAATTTTTTTCTTGTTCACCAACATCCTCAGCCAGAGTTTGATCATAATAGTGTGGATCCATTCTGTTGATCTGACTATTTGAAGCAGGTTCAGGATAGGCGGTAAAAGACAGATGGTTCATTGAATGACCTGCCAAATGATTTTTGAAAGCAATTTTCCAAACAGCTTTAAACAAAGACTTCCCAGATGTGGCTATGAAACAAAACATATGGCATGTCAGGTTAGAAATCTGCATATTTGTCCTCATATATACTTTAAGCTCACATTTGCTTTGTCTCATAGTAACTAACTGCTTCTCCTTGCAATAACTCAGGCTCTAAGTGTTTCTTTGGTTTTTATCCCTTTGAATTTTGTTTAATAGTTAAGGTTGAAATCACTGGGGTGGACACTACTTTTCAACTTTCATTTCAACCATTAAATGAAAATACAGGTTCCAAGTGAACAGATTACTAAATAATAATAATCATAATTAATAATGCAAATGTTTGAACAATACACTTTTTATTCCAGTAATGGTAAAGAGGAATAAATGAGGTTATGTCAAAGTTCAGAAAGAAAAAAAACTGCACATTTAATTATTTTGAAATTCCTTTTTTCAGGTTCTTGCAAAGGTCATTTTCAGCTTAGTTTGTTTGTGAACAATCTTCTGGAAACATATATTTTCTTGTGTTGATTGTAAAAACAGTACACATTTACACTGTAATGCTGAGATCAAATGCTGTTTAGATATAAAGGCAGAAAACGTTGAACCTGCTGCAGTTTCCATGCCGGGGCACTGTCTGGTGCTGTGATTTTGGTATTTCAACAACACGCTCATGCACGCAAACACTTTAAACTTGAGTATGAGAACAATAACTTAAAAAATGGTGAATACACAAATGAGAAGAATGCTTCTCTGCTGTTTGAGGAGATGTTCCAGCACATGTATGGTCCCAGTTATCTGGTACTCTTTGTCCTCTCCTCTACTTTTTTGTTGTCTCTTCATCTGTCAGGACCCCAAGTGCCCAATATGAGTTATTAAAGTCTTTGGTGGAACTTAAACGTGCCTTTTGGTAGCCTCCATTTGGTTCCTTCCTCTACTGCAGCACACCACAAAGAGGAAAATTTCTGTTTGGTTAGAGAATTTCAAATCAGGAAAACATGAGATGGATCAAAACCACCTTGACTCACTGAAACTTACTGGTATACATGTTATAAAAGACAGAAAGAGGCTACTGGAAACTTGTTATTCAGAAAAGCAAGTGCATCTCTGTCTGCTTTCTACTCTGTATACAGATGTGTGATAGGAGGAGATATGGGAGATAGTTCCTATTTTCAGGGGAGCACTGCTCAATGTATCTGAAGGTCTGATAATGAGAAGGTGTGGGTGAGCATTTGTTTAAACCTGGTTTAGGAGTTGTTGTTTTTTTTTACAGAAGCAATGTTTTTTTTTTATTTGTCCTCCTATATTGAAAACATAATGCAGCTCAAAAGAGTTCTGTGTTCCTTTAACACACAAGATAATTACCAATAACTTTCTCACTCCTTTCTTCCTTTTTCAGCTGTTCCCTTTTCATGGGTCACCACAGCAAGTCATCCTCCTCCATCTCACTCTGTCCTCTGCACTTTCTGTCCTGACTCCAATTACCACCATATCTTCTCTAACCACATTCATATGTACTTTCATATACAGTACATTTCACTCCTGGAGTGACAATATGTTTGAGATTCTTTTTGTAGATATGAAATGAAAGGCCTACTGACACCAGATAATTCAGCTGCAGATCGCATAATTTTGCAACATTTTGACTTTTAAGAAGTAATATTTGAAGATTATTTGAATGTTAAGCAGGTGGAAATCAACTCTTGTGTGAATAAGCAAATGTTCTCTGTACTGAAGTATGTAGCAGCCTTTCTCTTGTTTGTGTTAAAAACAATATTAGAAGCTCATCTTCTCATTGTAATGTCATGTGGCTCTGCAACAACAACATGGTGGAACATTTTATTCATAAAAGCATACAGGAAATAGTTGGAGCTGACTACTGCATCTGCAAATGGGCTATGGAATACCAAATACTAAAATCAGTAAACTATAAAAACACAAACAATATTTTTAGCACCTCACTGTCAAAGTTTTCTTAAACTAAAAAACATATTTTTTGTGTTTTTATGTCTCCTCCTTGAGGAGTTTGTGTGCCTGAATGATCCTAGGAGCTATGCTGTCCGAGGCTATTTTAATTGCCCCTGGTAGAGACTCCCAAGGCAGATTGGTTCTAGGTGGCAGGTCAGACAAAGAGTTATTCAGAAGAATTATATAGATTGGTTAAAACAAGGAACTCAATGTCATTTGCCCGGACGAGAGTTCCCGGGGCCCTACCCTGGAGCACGGCCTGGGTTGAGGGGCTCATCAGTGAGCACCTGGTGACCAGGTCTCTACCCCTGGGGCCCGGTCAGGCTCAGCCCGATGGAGCAACATGGGTTTACCTTCCTGAGGGCCCACCACCTGCAGAAAGAGCTATACAAGTCAGGTGCTTGATGCTATGGACAGTGGCCGAAGGCGGGGGTCTTGGCACCCTGGCTTACCAAAGCTGGCTCTGGAATGTAATCTCTCTGGCAGGGAAGGAGACTGAACTTTTGAGTGAGGTTGAGAGATACCGACTAGATATAGTTGGATTCACCTTAATGCACAGCATGAGCTCTGGAACCAATCTCCCTGAACGGGACTGGACTTTAATCCACTCTGGAGTTGACCATGGTGAGATGTGCGAAGCTGGTGTGGGTCTACATTTAGCCCCGACTTGATGCCTGTGTGTTGGAGAGTTTTTCCCAGTAGATGAGAGGGTATCTTCCCAATGCCTTTGGGTGGGGGGGACAGGCTCTGACTGTTGTTTGTGCCTACACAACAGACGACAGTTCAGAGTATTTGGCCTTCTTGGAGTCCTCAGAAGGTATTGAAAGGTGTGCCAGCGGGGGATTCATTTATTCTGCTGGGGGACTTCAATGTCCACTTGGTAATGACAGTGTGACCTGGAGGGGCACGTTTAGGAGGAACAGCCTCTCTGATCTGAACTCGAGGAGTGTTCTGTTGTTGGACTTCTGTGCTAGTCATAGTCTGTCCATCACAAACACCATGATCAGACATAAGGGTGTCCATAAGTGCATTTGGCACTAGGACACCCTAGGTCAGGGGTCACCAACATGGTGCCCGCTGGCACCCGGGTGCCCCCAAGGACCATTTGGGGTGCCCTCTGACCTGTTCTAAAAATAGCACAACTCACTACTAAGCTGCATTTAAAATGTCATTTTATTCAGTTGTTATTCTTTTTT
>JARVJN010000002.1:18519238-18530565 GCA_031763805.1 Argolebias nigripinnis
CAGAGGACAGAGTGAGGTGGAGGAGGATGACTCGCTGTGGTGACCCCTGAAAAGGGAAAAGCCGAAAGAAGAAGAAGAAGAATAAATAATTTTTCATTCAACCTTTATTTTGGCATGTTAGTCCCATTGAGCCTCGAGGACTCATTTACAAGAGAGATCTGGTTTCAACAAAGAATGACAACAGCAATAAAAATAGACAATCATAAAAGAGGCATGCAGATTTTTTAACAAGTTAAAATGAGATGTCAAAAACGTAGCAAAAACAGCTAGATTATAAGGCAAATGTAGAAAACAACAAAAAATAAATAAAAAACTATAATAATGTGTTATGTATTGTCATCATTATATGTTTGCTTACAATGGCAAAATTGGCTCTCTGCATTTGACCCGTCCACCCCCACACAGTGGGCAGTTATTGGGGGCCCCCCGAGTGATGGGGTGTTCTGCTCAGAGACACCACGAGATGTGCAATAACTGGGGATTGAGCCTGGAACTTTAGGGTCCCGGATCAGCTGCCCTGCCTCTGCCCTATCTCATCCTGCATAAATGCTTCCCTGACCGGGAATTGAACCCGGGCCGTGGCGGTGAGCGCGCCGAATCCTAATCCACTAGACCACCAGGGACTCTGTCTTATTGTCAACTAAAATTGTCCAATGATTTTTGAACATCAGTCACTGAACCACATTTATGTATTAATCAAATAAAGGGAGGCTGTTTACGTGTCAGATTTAATCATAAGCACTGTTTGTTTTTATCTACTTATCCAGTTATTTACATACTGTATTTATGTTATAAATGTATCACTGAATTGACCATGGCCAGAATCAAACAGGACAGAAAATATGTGATTATATTAAAAATATAGGCTGTAGTCTATTAATTCTAAGGTTGGGTAACATCATCTTGTTTAATTCAAACTTAGTTTAAAATTTTTAATTAACTTGCTTGAAAAGAGAGGGAAGTGCTCTTAAAACTTTTATTATACTTTCAAGCCTTTGTTTTCTACTTTGCTCCATTTGTCACTGTATAAAGCTGCAGATCACAGTAAAAAAAAAAAATACAGGTACATGTGGATGGTACAACACAACACAGTCCAGCATTTATTTAAAATGTTGAATGGCCTTTGGGTGACTTCAGGCCAGCTGGGGCATTTTTTTGTACTTAGATCTTTTGAGCACAGTTTTGTCATTAAAGTTTTATAATTAACACAATATATTATACATTTTAACTCATTATATGCTTTAGTTTGTATATTAGAGAATACAGTACTTAATTAACACAATATAAATTTGATTTGGTTGAAGTTCTTTGCACATAATGTGACCTTGAGAGTTAAAAGTAAAACTACAAAATATTGTTTAAAAACTGAACTAAAACAAGAATGCCTTTAGAGGAGGATTAGTTTAATTTAAATCTTGACACAATAAAATAAACTCTTCCAAGTGACCATCATAATGTGATCTTTTGTCTTTCTGCAGGTTCATTCCTGAGAGTAAACCCCAGCTTGTGTGGACTGTTTGACAAGCCAGAGAAGGATCCAACTCTTTCATGGGATTTAGTTGCCGGTGTTTTGACTCTTTATTTGGAAGTCACAGAAGAGCTGAGGAGGAGCTGAATTGTGGTGAAACTTTCTAAATCTCTGCAGTGTGTTGAAAGTAAGTTGTTGTGTACTTATACATAAAAATCAGGACACTGACTCGTGTTTTTTAACTGTTTACTAAGCTGCACTTGTTTAGTTGAACCATAAAGACAATTACCGTCAAAGGTTCGTGTCATTCGCATCACATGTGGGACATGAGGTGGAACGAAATTATGTACTCAAGGTCCCAGTTACATCCAAAAATAGCAAAAATATAAAGTTTAAAAAAGAAACACTGTACAACAATCTACAATGTATGCTAAACAATAATAATGTAAAATAACATAGTGTATTATATTGTATTCAAATTCAAATTAAAAATACTTTATGAATCCCAGAGAAAAATTTAATGATGTAACTCATCATCCTGGTTTCATTAAATAGTTGTTCTAGGTAAGATAAGATTCGTCTGGTATGGGAAACATACACAGATGACAAAAATGGGACATTTATTTATTTATTTTATAAGATAAGAACTTTATTGATCCCGCACAAAATTATTGTGCCAGAGTTTCAGTACAAAGGAACATACACAAGAATCACAAGTAGGCCTGTCGCAATAAACAATAAATCAATTAATCGCATGGTAAATGAAAAAAATCGACCTCATTTTCATTTATCGGCTTTATCGTTTCTTCGTGTCTCTCTCTTTCTACTGAAGACACTTCTTGATGTTGCCAGGTGAGAAATGTAGGATTTTCGTACTAGAGACATAAAATTATTGTATTTTGAGGGAATTTATCGTACACCCGTCATAACAAAAATAACAAGTGTATTGATGCGCTATAGTCACTCTAGTGTTGAATACCATACCATTTTATTTATAGAGCACTTAAAACAGCGACAAGGCCAACCAAAGTGTTGTACAAACAAACAAACAACAGGCAACACACACAACGAAGTACAAAAAATAGACATAAAAACATTGTAGATAATAAATATAACGACCAAAACACAGATCAGCTGGTGTTGA
Organism: Argolebias nigripinnis; assembly: GCA_031763805.1. Lineage (NCBI taxonomy): Eukaryota > Metazoa > Chordata > Actinopteri > Cyprinodontiformes > Rivulidae > Argolebias > Argolebias nigripinnis. Next base: position 18,521,851 of record JARVJN010000002.1, read on the forward strand.
AAGCAACAGAACAGTAATGGGTCTTTAAATGGGATTTGAAAACCAAGAGGGAGGGGTCTCTAGTTTAAGGTCTCTAGTTCTAGAACTGGAATGAAAGAAACCGGATATGCTTAGCACCAATAAGCCAGAACTGCTATAAAATGTAGTAACTGGTGGTATATGTTGACATACCTTTTAAAAATGTCTGGTCAGCTCGTGCAGCACCTACAACTTGGTTTTGTTGACATGCTAACAGGTAAAGATGTGTCCTAAAAATGATCAATGCTGTGGTTTATTAAGAAAAAGCCTAAATATGCGCATCACTAAAATATGTTATCTCTTCAAAAGTGGGTGAGTAAGCAGCCTGGGTCTTTTTGTTTCTTTTTTCTGTTGGTCCTGAATTGAGCAAGTCTGTACAGCAGGTGGCAGTAGACTTTTACACTTTGTGCTGCTGCACTTACCAATCTGTCCCTCTGCACCACTGCAACTGAACTTTCCACAGCTGCAAAAGTTTTTATGGTGTTTGACCTTAGAATGTGAAGCTAAAAAAGGACCAAAAATATGTAAACTATGCAACTGAAACAATATATTGGGAGAGTTAGTTTACAAAAAAGATTCTACTAATGGATAAGACACCCGTATTTGGGTAAATAAATATACTATTTAGAAGTGCAAGTGTTTTAATATAACACAGAATTATTATTTGATATAAAATTGGACAAATACAGTTACAAGTTTATTAAAATGTGTTCACAAGTGAATAATTCTAATAATAAGCATCACACATATTTCAATACTTATTTGACTGTTTTTTGTCAGTATTTTCTGTCCAGATGTGCCTGGACACGTACTGATTTTTAGAAGTTATTGGTTGCGCAAATGTTTGTCTGACTGGTTCAGCTGTAGTCTTGGTGTGTCACTGAATATAAATACTGTATGTTCTTGTCAAGTCTTAGTTGAGCAGCACCAAGATCTGAGACATTGTTTGTGAAAAAGCCATCACTCACTGATCCCATTAAGGATGACATGTAATTTAAATTCTGTGTAGTTCATTGACTTGTCTTTTTACTGCCGTTTCTTTATTACATTTTTCTTCTCCTTGAATGAAGAGTAGTAGAAATAGAAAATACTGTATTTAATAGGAATAGACATATTGGAAAAATATTTATATATATTTTTTCCATTATCTTTTATGTTGTTTTTTTAATATGTAAAATGAATAAAACTTTAATAAATAAAAAAAATTAAAAAAATTATATCTTTTTATTTTGAATTCAAAACATAAAAGGAGTTGATCGTTTAAAAAAGCCAACTCCTTAAAGGGACTATTTACTTAATTTATTTTTATATTTATTTATTTATTTAAGAAAAACAGATTTGCATTGTATGAAGTTGTACCAATCGTCTGGACAGACATTGGTTTATTAGAGAAGCTTGTTTGAATCAATACCTAGGATCGTACTCTCATTCAGTCCAGAAACAGCTTGTTTGATAAATCGGGTGAAATTCATATGCACAGTTTGTAGAGCTCCTTTTAAATGAACCACAGGAGTTTTCTTTAAAGCATTAAAGAAGAAAAAGGAAGATTAAATGTTGTCTCTTACTATGTTGGTATAAAATGTATTTTCTGTCCTTTCCTGTAAATGTGTTGTCATTGCAACAAGCATTAACTGCATTTTTAAAAATCACCATATCAATTCTCTTTACAGCTTCACCAGATGGAGAAATGGTGAGTAAAATCATTGTTGAACCTTCACAGGTTCATTTTGTCCAGCTTGTTGCTATGATTCCAACTTTTCTTGTTTTGCAGGACGAAGACTCTGAGTTCACCCTAGCAACAGACTTTGAGATTGGTCATTTCTTCCGTGAAAGAATAGTTCCCAGAGCAGTCCTGTACTTCACTGGTGAGGCCATGGAGGATGACGAGAGTGTAAGTGCTCTTTTTTTCTTTTTCTTCTCACACATTTTAAGAAGAGCCAAAATTTGACTCACTGCATGGGATTGACTAATAATACAGAGGCTAAGCTCGTAATAACTTTTGGGTGTGTTTCCAGTCTTGACAGTTTTACTTGTTTTTCAGTTTGAAGAAGAGGAGCTGGAAGAGGGGGATGAAGAGGTCAGTTAAAACCCTTTATTATTATTATTATTATTATTATATATATATATATATATATTTTTTTTTTTCAAGTAGGTTTGTCGTTCTCACGATATGTGGTACATGAGGTGGAATGACATTATGTACACAGGGTCCCAGTTACATACACCCAACAATAGCAAATATAAAGTGTGAAAAGAAACATTATATAAGATATAAACTAAGACACTGATAATGTAAAACAATACGGTGTAACAACAGTAGCCCACATATGAGCCTGTGTGAGCACATGACTACGAATGAATACAGCAGCATGAAATGATCAGCAGCATGAAATGATCAGCAGCACGGATAAATCACATCACCAGTGATATATATATATATTTTTTACGACTTGTCAGACAAGACTTAAATGTGCAACTTGACTTTACACATCACTGCTTGACCTTTGAACCATTAAAGTTCTTACAAGCTGCTTTTGTCCTTTTTTTATTTTGTTTTTGTCTCAGGAGCAAGATGAGGAGGGTGATGAAGACGATGATGAGGGAGACTTTGACCCCAAGGTTAGCTGACGTCTTGTTTAGTTATTTTTGCCTTTTGCCCACGGGTAAATGACCTACCGGTATTTTCATTTTATTTTTGACTCTCCTTTGACAAAAATGCTGTTTTGTTTTGTTATTTTTGCAACTGCAGACCAAACTAGACAGTCAAGATAGAACTTGTTGAAATCTCAGCACTAAATTTAGTTTTAAAATGTGGTGTGCTTATGTCATAACTGTCTTCTATAGTATTTTTTTTTTCCCTTATAGACATCAAATGAGTAAAATGCACATAACAATTTAAATATAATTTGAATAATATGTTAGTCAACTCCTCTGTTTTGTTTATGGGTTTTAAGAGTTGTATCTGTCGTTCTTAAGAACAACGTTTTACTGATGTTGGTACATTTTGTGAGGGTAATTTTGTAATGCTGGGGTTCAACAAACCCTTGGCCCTGGCTTCAGCTCAAACAGCTACAGCTGTTTCCTCACCCTAAAAACACGTTTTTCTAAGTTTGAGCTACAATCATGAGCAGTTTGATTCAGTTCAAGCCCACGCTGCTCCTGTAAGCTCTTATGTAGGAGTACCGGTACTGTTTTCTCTGTTGGCTTTAGTTGCTTGGTGAAGTTTTTCTCTTGTCCATCAGTTATTGATTTTATTTATTTATTTTGCTCCAGGGAGTCGAGAGTGCTCATTGATCAACCTCAGCAATGTTTCACTGTGTGCTCACTATCATTTCTAAATATTACAATTAAACCTTTTCACACCTGTCTTTCCCTCCCCCTGGATTTCCCCCTTCATTACAGGCATAATCAAACATTCTCATCCATGCATTTCTAGGTAAGGGAGAAGAAGAGCGTCCCATATTTTTTACATGTTCTTCTACGGTAGCTTTGGTTCAAAACTCTTGCTTTTTTTTATTTATTTTTTTTTTACTTTACTGCTTTTTTAAGATTCCCTCAGTAATTGAAGGTGTTTTTAACCTGCAGCTCACATCTTGGGTAAATTAAACCTTTTTCTCTCTGTCCTGTTTTCTTTCCATCTAGCCTTCCCTTCCATGTCCTTAGCCACGTTTCTAGCATTATTCTTTTTTTGTTTTACCAAACCAGATGCTTTCATTTTCCTCCATTTTCTTTCTCCTGTCTGCTAGCTGAAGCCTTCATCGTCTCTCGTTGTTTTCTAAGCAGCTTTTCTCTCTGTGTTGTCAGCAGAAAGAACAACCTCCGCCTGCTGAATGCAAGCAGCAGTAACCTTGATGGTCAGGGGCGATGGAAACCTGTTCATCTAGTCTGTTCTCAGCCAGTCCACAAGACCTCTGACTCTCGCAGGATCTGCCCCTTTTACAAACTCATAGGACGCAAACCTTCGTTTTTACCGTGCATGACTTTTATTTTCTTGTCTTGCGCCCAGTTCACACGTTTTATTCAGCTTCCTTCAAACTTGAGCAGGAAATTGACTTGACTACTAATTAAATTAATTACTAAGATATCACATATAGACAGTCTTCTTTTAATGTTGGTATACTTTAAAACAGAATAATAGGAAAATCATTGTTCATGAATAAATCAGTTACTCAGGGTTTTTTAATAGCAAACAAGCAGAGTGAGTTTACTAGAAAACTGCTGAACAAGTTAAAATATCTGCCACTGGCTTTGTTTTTCTTTTGTTATGGTAAGTTTTGAGACGCAATGCATTTTTACTTTCCTTCACTTTTTAAATGTTCGTCTTGTCATTGAACTACTTGTTCTGGAATCTTGACGCTGTTCACCTCTGTCTAGGTTTATTAAGCCCTAATTAAAATTATGACACAAACATTGCTAAAGCTTCGTTAAATTGATCTCTTACTTCATCATCCTCAACAAACTCTTTGACCTTGTGCGTTAAAGTTTGACAACACAATTCTACACGTCTATGTGCTGATTTTAGTTTGTTGGATTTGCTCGGCTCGAGGATTCTGTTGTAAAAAAAAAAAAATCTTCAAACTTCAAAGTTGAGACATACAGTTTTTCTGTTAATGTGTTTTATTTCTTGTTTGCGTCTAGCTCTTAAATGTTAATTGAGACCGTGATGGGGTTGGGTGCAGGAAGCTTGAATAAAATGTAAGATTTGTTGCCAAGAAGCCAAATGTAAAAACACACCGTCCTGTTTTTCTAAAACCATTTGCCAACTGTTATTAACACACGTAATCGAACTCAACAGGTGAAATTGTTTAATTCTATATAAATCTGTTATTGTCTGATAATTCAGTGGAATGTTTGTGTGGGGAATTAAACGGAACAGGGTGCCAATGTATTTTCCATTCTGCACAAGGGTTTTTGACCGTTCAGTGGGAAACCTTAGCCTGATGATAGGTCGTTATTGTAGTGGAACAAATCCTGAACCCGCTGCCTCTTGTTTTCAATAAGGAACGATTGTACATTTCATTAGACGGATCTCTCAAAGCCACGGTCGACTTCTCCAAATCGACCACATTGGACCGTGCACTGGCAATGGCCTTAACTGGTTCTTATTCACAATTTGTTACTTGCGCAGTATTTCTTTTCAATTTGTACAGAGTTAGTTAAGATATTCTATTAAAGATATGTGACATGGAGCTATGTTTTGGGCGTTCTTTTCTGTGTGTTTGTGACCAATTTGTTGCAGAATTTAATCAAATATATGAATGTATTTCGGACAAAATGGTCCGTTTTCTGATCCATAATGGGATTATGATAAGTGGAAGAAATGGAAGTGTATCTAAAAACAGCATAAGACAACAGACCAAGTAAATCAGAGCAAAATTTATTTTTTAAAGTTGGAAGAGAACATTTTTAAAAATATGAATAAAGGCATTTTGAAAATTGTAAAAAAAAAAAAAAAAAAAACAGAAACTAAAACAATGCACTCATTTCCTTTAATTGTAATAAAATGGCACAAAGTTTGGAAAACTAGGAAAAGGACAAACGAGTGTTGAAGTCATTTTGCTCCTCATCAACCAGCTGAAGGTTTTGTCAAAGTGACCTGCGGGTGAGCGTACATGCTCTTTGCAGCACATGACGAGTGCAGAACAGTCCCTGAATTCTCTACGAAACATCAGGTGATGTTTTACAAATGATTGAGTGCTTGGAGCAAAGCTTGCAGTTCATCTCAGCTCTGTATCAGCAGGATGAGGAAACAAACGCTGTGAAGTAAAGTCAGAAAATTGCTGCTGTGATGGATTATAAGAGTATAAAGACATTTGTGGTGGAGCATGGCCACTTGCATGGACCCTTAAATTATTTTATTATTTTTTTTCAAAGTGCTGACAGCTGCTTTCTTACTCTGTCACCTCATCCAGCAGCACCAAGTTATTCAAGTTTCTGTTTTGTGAACGCTGATAAAACAGAAGTCTGGATTATGTTGAGATGACAAACAGGCAAGTTCACTGGAACATTACAAGTTAAAGTTGTGTCTTCTGGTTTCTGCAGAGTAAAACTAAAGACAAAATTCTTGTTTATTGGCAGATTTAGCTTTAATGCCTAGAACAAGGCGTTGTTCATGCTGCTGTGTGGGGTGGAGGAGCGCCTCACTGGAACACAGCTCTGATTGTGACACAACTCGTGTCTGCATTTTAAATAACGAGGCCTAGAAAATGGAATTGTGCAGTGAAGTTGCAATGATACGAGCACACACTCACACTTTTAAACTTGTGTAAAATGTTGCTATTGCCAGAACTATTAAGTAACTAAGCTTTAAAACAAGAAATGGGGGGGGTGGGGGGGTGGAGTTAACACATTGTAAAACTGAGCTTGGGGCCTATGGTACAGAAGCGTAGTGCTGCCACCTATTGAATTTTTTTTTTGGGAGCTTATGTAGTAATTACGCGATATTATGTAGTAACGTGATACGTATGTAGTAATTATGTGATACGTATGTAGTAATTACGTGATATTATGTAGTAATAACGTGATACGTATCACGTAATTACGTGATGTGTAGTAATTACGTGATACGTATGTAGTAATAACGTGATACGTATCACGTAATTACGTGATAAGTATAGATGCCCATCCACATGGTATCAGTCTTGTTTTCCTCATCCACAGGCACCATTACACATAATGACAGTTCGCCCATACGCTGGTTTTTGCCTGCATGCTAATAATGGCTAATTTGCAGAATTTTACTACAGAATTTTACAAAATGTGTACATTTAGCTGAGTTAAATAAAGTTTTTTGTCTTTAACGATTAGTTGCAGGAAGCTCTTCTGTCATAGCTTTTTGATATACAGGTAGTCCTCGACTTACGACGGTCTTGAGTTACGACATTTCGCGGTTATGACGCACCTCCCATTAAAAATAAAAAAAATTATTTTGAAAAGCCGAGTTACGCAGTTTTCGGTTTTACTAGCTGTGGAGGCTACAGCTGCCCTGTACTCTCTAAAAAACCTAAGTCTGGTCCTCTGGACATTCAAAAAACAAAACTGTACATAGTACAACTTACTGTTACTGTGTGTACTGTGAACATGGTTTTACATCGTAAACAAATACTTAAGGAGGATGGACCGAGCTGGACGGCAGTTTTACGACGTAAACGCAATGGAGAATATGGAGGAGGGACGGAGGAGCGGCTTCACCAGCATACCAGTAAGAAATTAATTTTTCCCCCCCTTCATTATGGCTTCCAAATGTATGTGTTTTTTGATAATTATGTAGGGTACTGTGTTAGGATAGGCTAAGTGCTTGGTAATACAGTACATAATATAGTCCTCTAGTGTACTGTACGTATATGGTGCAGTATGTACGTATGTTCCGACTTATGTCGAAATTCGGTTTACGCCGCCACATAGAAACGGATCTCTATCGTAAGTCGAGGATTACCTGTACTGTTTAAAATTTGGTGTGGTTGTAGCTGAGAATCATCTACATCAGATAGTTTGAGCTCACTTCATTGAGTTATATCTTAAAGTTTGGGCCTTTATTACTGGAGCTAAGACTGTCTGTTATGAAAATATCTCATGAACCACTGGATTAATTGTATTGAAACTTCTAGAAAGTAATCACTATCTGTACGTCTACAACTGATTTATTGGAGTCAACCCAATTCAAGATGGTCGCCACACCTCGTCAGCCTAAGCCAACATAGAAAAGGCTCTAGGTCAGTCATGATGGCAGATCTCGAGTTAAAGTTTGATGTGGCGGTAGCCGACAGTCTTGAACGCAAACAGAACTGAGCTTTAACCGATCTCACGAGTTCGTGCTTGATGTTATTTACACGGTTTGACCCGAACAGCTGTGATTTAATGATGCAATTATTTAAAGTTACAACTTTGTATTGAATGACATCATGCCAGTCCTTGTTTGTCAGACATTTTGTAGCAGGGCAGTCGGTATGAGCTTTCCCACGGAGGATTTTAAAATTCATATATGAAGTATCAGGCCCCTCGTCACACGGTGCCCTCCGTTCAGCGTTCGCTCTTTGTTTATCTGTTTGCTACTCTGAAGTATCACTCTCATCATACGCCTTGTCTCCGGCTGATTAATGGTTGTGCCTTAGTGACCTGCCACCCCCCCCCCACTCTTGTTTGTGTCAGTGTGATGTAGGGCTGACCCGGGGAGCTGTGAGCGAGGCGGGGACATTGAGACAGATGAAGGGTCAGGAATGTGTGCCGAGGAGCCTCTCCTCTGGGTCTCCTTCACCCGCATGTGCTCGACCTGCACCAGCCTTTCATTCTAATCTGATGATAATGATATTTGCTCAGGACGACCTCTGCTTGCACAGTGTAATTACCCCCCCAGCTTTCTATGATCTCAGCTATTGGAAATCGATGGGCCATAAGAGTGCCCCATCAGAGCTTATTATTATCACTACTCCCTTTTCGTTACGGCGCGATCAGATTTAATATGTTGTGGAGTTTTTAAACCAAATGTTTTCCGCACCCTTTGCTGCCTCGGCTGCTGTTGGTGCAGGCCTTCAATATGCGCTCATCAAAATTACTGGCAAAACTTTAAAGGTGGGGTGACATCATCTTACAAATTTGCATAAAATGATAGAAGATATATATCTTGTATCATTCATTTATGTTCGTTTTTGCAAACAAAAATGATAAATTAATGAAAATTCCTTTCAAATTGAGTTTAAA
>JARVJN010000002.1:19192715-19203094 GCA_031763805.1 Argolebias nigripinnis
ACACACACACACACACACACACACACACACACACACACACACACACACACACACACTATATGGTCCAGATGGTCTAGTTTATTGGTTGAAACTGGTTCAGATGACACATTTTAACCTTTTTTGCTGTTATTTACCTGGATGCTTGAGCTTACAACCCTTTTTCTGCTGAATGATCTCTAAGAAACATATAGATATACAGATAAAACGGGAAATGGGTAATTTAATCCTTCCGTCCATCCATTATCTTCCGAAGTCGGGTCGCGGGGGCAGCAGTTTGGGCAAGGAGACACAGACTCTTTCCACAGCCACCTCTTCTAGCTCTTGTGGGGGGACCCCAAGGTATTCCCCAACCAATAAACATAGTCTCTCCACCGTGTCCTGGGTTTTCCCCAGTGTCTCCTCCCAGTCGGACATCCCGAAGCACCTTCGTAAGGATGTATCCAACGGGCATCCTTATCAGATGCACGAACCACCTCAACTGGCTCCTCTCGATGTGGAGGAGAGAGTAATTTATTATCTGATGAATTTTTAAAAAATGAATCAATCTAAAGAAAGGTCTATTTTTTTATTTTTTTTTATTTTTGGCAAAGCACAAAGACCATGAATATCTAGAATATTTGTTGCATTTTGTTCAGTTTGATGTGCTGCAGTTGGGTACAAGAAAAGTTTTATTGTCAGGCAAATGTCCATGTAATAATAATAATAATGAATTTAATTTATAGCGCACTTTTCATTAATGAAAATCTCAAAGTGCTAAATGTATCTAGGTATACATTTAAAAAAATCACAAAAAACACACCACAATTTGATCACACCAAACAGACTAAATCCTTTAAAAATTATTGTACTAAAACAACATAAACACATTTTGAACCAGCAGTAAAACAATGGTAGCAAGTCTGTTCCTCGTTACAAACAATTGAGTTTTCAACTCTCCATTTACAGATAAATATTTTTTCTTCAACACATACCGTACTAACATTCTCACCACAGTGGAATTCCAGTTTCATATCACCATTGTGACTCTATACATTGCCAGTGTCACCAACGGACCATAGTATGAGAAAGACAAGTGAGAGAAAGGCAGTACCCAGAAAATCTCCAAGAGCTGTCAAGTAGGGTATTGAGTGACTGTCAGGGTCCTTGCCCCTCCGCCACAGACAGTGGGCCATACAGTCAGCTACAGAGAGTAATAAGAATACCTGATGGATAGAGATAAGTAAAGTTACTGCTGATCTAAGCACTGCTGAAATCTGCAGAGGTAACAGGAACAACACAACTGACTCACCTGAACAAGAGAAGCTGACAAAAACAAGACTGTGAAGAGAGGACTGGGCAATGTGAGCCCTCCTTCCATCAGATGGATAACATGTATGAAGATCAGTTGACCAGGGATTACCAACAAGAGCAGAACTTGAGCAGATCGGTGGTTTGCTCCTGCCAAAGCAAAATTAAACATTAAACATGTCATGTGCATGTACAAGTTAACACACGTGTGTTAACTTGAGACCCTGTTTACAAGTGAATGATCTCCTGGAAATGGTAAAAAAAATTCAAACATTACGTTTTTTCTTTACACGTGTACAAGGCAGTGCCGTGATCACAATAACCATTTAGAGAAGACCACAAATAACTTTAAATCCGCTATAATTTCCATGCCAGTTAACAAGCTGGCGCTGTAATTTTTGCAGTTTAATGACACACCCATTTTGTGAGCCACTTAAGTACCGGTACTCAAACTCATTCAGTGTTTATAGAATATGATAAATGTATCTCCAATGTCCCATATGTCATATGCACATACAGGGAGTCCCCGACTTACGGCGCCCCGACCTACGGCAACTCGGACTTACAAACGAGCCCCGTTGAAAGTATGAAATTGAGGTACAGCACAAATCCGGGGCTTACGAACGAACCCCGTTAAAAGTATGGAATCGAGCTATGGCATACTAGATGCTGGACTTACGAACGAGCCCCGTTAAAAGTATGGAATCGAGCTACGGCAGAAGTGCGTCATTACAGTATTTAAATTTACGTGAGGGACGGGGGTTGTGGCGGGTAGGTGGAGGGGGTTACCTTGGCTGTTGGCGCATGACTGTGGAAAAGTATCGCTGGCGGGAGGAGGGAGGGAGGGCGGGTGCAGTGACCATGTAAACCTACCTCAGCGGATGTATACAGCCGTACTGTACCTGGTGAAACAAAGGCGGAGGGATACAGGTTCTGAAAGGTATTTAAAGGAACGCGCCAATCCGAGCCGATTGGTTGAGTTTTGGCGATTGATGAGAGTGAGTTGTATTAGCGAGTGTATTACAGAGTTACTATTAGCACGTTGTTAGCTAGCTACTGTACAGTGCTAACTTTGAAAATGGGGCCCAAGAGAGCGAGCAAGGCTACGGATGTGAGCATGGCTGTGGGTAAGAAACCACGCCAAGCCATAACGCTTGAAAAAAAAGTGGAGATAATAAAATTGTCAGATCAGGGCTTAACGCCGTCAGCGATTGGAGAGAAGCCAGGGTTTACGCGTTCCACTGTGGGAATGACAGTGAAGGACAAGGAGAGGATTTTGCAGCATGTTCATGGCTCAGCTCCCATGAGGTCCACGATCATAGCCAAGCAGAGGTCAGGTCTGATAGTGGAGATGGAGAGGTTGCTAATCCTTTGGCTGGAAGGCCAGTCTCAGAAGCACATGACCGTTAGCCTCTCTGTGATTAGGGAGAAAGTGCGGAAGATCTACGCATCTGTAAAAGCAGCGAGGGGTGAGGGTGGTGAAGCACGGATGGGTGAGGGGGGGAGGGCACTTCATCACAGACTGATGGCGGAGAAGCTGAGGGAGGTGATGGCAGTTCAGCAGAACAGTTTAATGCATCCCTAAAGGGTGGGTCCAATGCTTCAAGGAGAAAGCCAATTTTCACAACATCAAGGTACGGGGTGAGCATGTTTTTAATTTGACTTTATTTTTTATTTATTTTTCCCCATTTTTTTAATTACAGTGTCACATAAGCTTTATTACAAAGTTACAACAGCTTAATTACATCAGCTTAACCGTGTCATGCTTGTGTGCATTTTAACAGGGGAGGCCGGCAGTGGTGATCATGAGGCAGCTGAGGCCTTCCCAGAAAAAAATGGCTCAGATCATCAGGGACGGCGGGTACACTGCCCAGCAGGTGTTCAATGTGGATGAGACAGGGTTGTTCTGGAAGCGTTTGCCCGACCGTACCTACATCAACAGGGACGAACGAACAGAACCAGGTCACAAGGTTGGCAAGGAGCATTTGACCTTGCTGTTTGGAGCGAATGCTGCTGGCGATTGCAAATTGAAGCCTCTGTTGGTGTACCAATTTGAGAATCCCAGAGCCTTCAAGAATTTTGATAAACAAATGCTGCCAGTCTATTGGAGTGCAAACCAGAAGGCCTGGGTCACACTGGCTGTATTTGAAAATTGGTTCACCAACCACTTTGTGGCAGATGTCAGGCGATTCTGCAATGACAGCAGAATTCCCTTTAATGTCCTGCTGGTGTTGGACAATGCGCCTGGGCACCCTGCACATCTCACGGACCTTCACCAAAATGTGAAGGTGGTGTACCTGCCTCCCAACACCACCTCACTGATACAGGCCATGGACCAGGGGGTAATAAGCACATTCAAAGCTTACTACCTCCAGAGAGTGATCTGTGATGCTTTGGAAGCAACCGAGAACAACCCAGAAGTCACCCTCAAAGACTTCTGGAAAAAATACAACATCCTCGATGCTGTGCGCAACATTGGTCACTCTTGGGAATGGGTGACGCCTAGCAACTTGAGTGGCGTGTGGAAGAAGCTTTGTCCACAGCTTGTGCAGGCTTCACCCCGTTCCCAGGAAGTGACCAATGTGATCCAGAATGTTGTGGAGATCAGCAGGTCACTGGAGCTCCACATCGAGGAAGATGATGTCCAACAGCTGCTGGGTGCAGAAGGAGAGGAGTTGTCTCCAGAAGACCTGCTGGAGCTGGACAGGCAAATCCTGGATGAGGAGGAGGAGCATCAGGTTTTGGACGTCCTGGCTTGTTACCAGCAGATCCTGGAGGACAAAAACCAAGAAGCTGTGCAGAGCAACATGTTACAATTTGTAAAGAAGGTCTCTGCAGCGCCTCCAGGATCTGTGGAGCAGCAGAAGAAATGCCATCTATGTCTGCTGTAGCAAGCCAGGAGTCCATGGACAGCTCACCCCCTCCCCAGTTATCACACCTCCCTCCCCTGCTCCCTCCCGAAAGGTAATGAAATGTTATTTTTTATTTTCTGTTTTGTGTCATGTTATACAGTAATTTCATCTGTTAATCCAACTGTACTCTGCTTATGTCCACAGCCTACTCCTCCTCCTCCTCCTCCTCTCCACTCCACCAGTCTCAGCAAGACCACCTGCCCACCTCCACTAACCAGCACAGCATCCTCATAAAGGTACAGTAATGACATGTTATTTATTTCCTTTTGTTTTTTTTTGTTTTATGTTATAGCTGCATCTACTATATTCATCACCTGTCTCTCCACAGCCTCCAAAGCATTACGGCCCCTGGTCCATGTCCATCCCAAATCTGTAATACAATATAAACACAAGTTCCACATGTTTTTGTCTGTGTTTCAGTTATATTTTTATTGCAGTAGATCATCCAGCTTAAATTTGAGATCCTCTTCTGTGTGTCTCTTTCAACAGACAACACCAGCTGAGCCCTGACCTGCATCTTCATCATCTGATCTGATGAACAGACGTGCTGATCTGTACTCTGCACTCTCCTGAATCCTGCTGCATCTTTTTGCATCATCCTGCCTCCTCCAGCATCTCTCCATCTTCCTTCTGTCACATCATGTGCATAAAAGTAAGTGTCACTAGTTTTCTGTCTGTGTTGTTTTTATTGTAATTGGTTGAAAACCAGCTTAAACTTGAGATCCTCATCTGTGTGTCTCTTTCAACAGGTGCAGGTCTTTGCAGACTGCATGAGAGAACAAATGTTGAGTGTGGCAGATCACTTTAAAATTGATGTTAGAAAGTTCATGAAAGAAATTTTGAGGGTGATCTGCTGGTTGAATTAATTCAGCTTGGGATTTTTCCTGAGATAGATGATCCAGAGCATTTAAAGGAAAAGGAGGTGGTGAGTGAAGCTGCTATGAGGAAAAACAAAGCTGAAGCCACTATGAGGAAAGCAGAGCTTGAGCAAAATATTCTGAGAGAAAAAGAGCTTATTTTAGAGCAGCTCAAATCTGTCCGAAAAGATCTAATGATTAAACATCAGACTTTTTAAAAAGAACAGGAGCTCAAAAGACAAAGTATTCAAGCTGCCTAGGATAAGAAGAAACGTCTTATGGAACTAGAGGAAATGGAATTGCAGAGGAAGTTGCAGAGAGAATTCAAACTCTGTGCTGAACAAAGGGAATATCAATGTTTGTGTACCTCTGCGTGTCATCCGAAGGTGACACCTGTGCCTTGCTCTCAGACAGTTGAGCTAACACACACATGTCTTGACATACCCTCATCATGTGTGGCGGTGCATGTGCCTCAGGAACGACGACTAGAAGAAGAGGATGATGGCGATTTAAGTGATAGCTTTATGATGAACTGTAAAGCGGAACAGATTACAGTACAGTGAAGGAGGTGAAACTTTTGCTGTCCAAACAACATCTTCAGGAAGAAGACAACATCGATTTGGGTGACAGTTTTTTATTGTTATTTAAAACGGAACAACTCCCAATTAAGTCAGGACATGCAGAACATGAGGACCTGAAGAACTCAGAGGAGATGAATCCACACGTGACCATTCCTCCTGTTCCACTGTGTCCAGTTTCAGCAAATATAGAAAACAAGGAAAGACTGTTGCTGGATGATGTGGGACCGTTGCTTCAACAAGAAGCTAAAGATTAATCTGAAATTGAGTTTTTGCAGTCTGAATGTAGTGCTATGCTGACACACCACGCTGACCATAATACCTTGTCTAACACTCTCATGTGTTTTTAGAGTAGCTGAGAGCAAAGCTGTTACTCCTTGTTAGAAAGTGGCATTACAACTGAATGGAGAGAGCTGTCCAGTACTGACCAGTGCTGAAACGGAGAAGAACAGTTTCCCTCTGTCTGCAAATAAAAGACAACTCTCTTCTTCACTGACTGACCACATCAGAGATGATGTTGGCATTTGTCAGGCAAAACAAAAGCTTTACAGAGTAATTTCAGATCAGAGACACCTTATTGGTTTTAAAATATTTTGAGGGTGTTTTTAATGATGATGTTTTTAGTCCATTTGTGTGATAAAGAAGGATGGTGGGCTCAAGACCCAAGGAAGCTGCCTGAGATGACCTCGCCAGCGACGGAAGACCTTATTTAGTTTAATAAAGTTTTGTTTAAACCTTTTTCTGTGTCCTACGTCCACTGAATAGGTTTTTGATTCTACAGGTCATAACACAGGTTCAGACAGTTTTCACACAATAGATGTGGTCAGTTTTGACCGAGGCAAGAATATTTTGAGGGGGACAGTATATTTGTTAACAGTTTAACTGACTAGTTACTGTTTTTAATGATGATGTTTTTAGTCCATTTGTGTGATGTAACTGCTACATTTTTAACCTCTAAGGTCCTGTTTTTTTGTATGGGAGGATGTGTGATGTTTCACCTAACATCCACATCAACCCCATACAAAATAACTGGCGGTGGGGGTGTTATGTACCCTGAGAGGGTGAGTGTTTTTAGACATCATTGTTGTGTTTATGTTGGCTGCAGCCTGCTGTAATTCTTACAGTCTGCTGAGAAGGACCTTTTTTACCCAGCCTTTAATCAGGCTTGATTGATTAGAGCTACTGCATCACCTGTTGGAGCTGCCTTTAAATGCCTTAGGCTGAGAACTATGAGGTGCAGAGGTTTGATAAAGGGAAGCAGAGCTTCTGGTGAAGAAAGAGGAGTTTGTAAAACAGACTGTTGGGACCAGGGGTGTTCTCCATCCACCCTTGCCATGTGGTGACTACTCCAAAAGGGAGTTGTGTTTGAGCTAAGGCTCTGGAGTTCTGGTGCTGTCTAACAGCATATGTGTTGAGCAAGGATTGCTCGTGTAGGAGCTCTAGTGCAGACTAGAGTTGTGTGTGTTGGAACAGGTGCAGCTGCTCCTGTGTAAGTTATAGTGCAGACTAGAGTTGTGGTTGAGCTGGTGTGCTCTTGTGAGCTCTAACTAGAGTTGTGTGTTGTAGCAGGTGCTGCTCGTGTAAGGAAGCAGAGGTTTGATGAAAGCAAGAAGAGTGTTGGAAGCCAGATGAGGTTGGCAGATGCAAGTGGAAACTTGTTGGAATGACTTGAGAGCCGTAGAAGGTAACAAAGTTTGCCACTGTGCTGTATTATTGTGTGTATGTCCAGAGGTGTATTTCCGCCCACCCTGGCCACAGTGTTTGAGCCCCTGGGAAGAGTTGAAGTGAGCAGGTGCGCTCGTAAGGACTCTGGTTTGATCTAGAGTAGAGAGGGTGTGTTGGAGCACTGATAGTGCTAGTGTGACCTCTAGTTTTGCTGAGAGGTGAGGACTTGAGTCCTTGAGGCTCAAGTGTGCTTTATTTTTATAGAGCTGTGATGTTGTGTCTGTCTGTAGGACAGCTGTTGTGTTTCCTCATTTTTTATAACTTTGTATGATCAGGTGGGCCTGGTAGTCCTGTTTTCACTTTTTGTTTATATTTAGGACAGGTGGTTTTGGACAGGTGGACCCCTGTTTGGACCAGATTTGACGGCCCTGTACAGGGTTGTCCTGGTCTGACTGTGTTATTTTGAGATTTGCCAGCTTACCTGATCCTTCTTTTTGTTGCCACTTTGTTTTTGTTAATGATCTGGGGCACCAGAAGAAGGACAGTGGGCTCAAGACCCAAGGAAGCTACCTGAGATTACCTCACCAGCGACCGAAGACCTTATTTAGTTTAATAAAGTTTAGTTTAAACCCTTTTCTGTGTCCTGCATCCCCTGAATATGTTTTTGACTCTACAGGTCATAACACAGGTTCAGACAGTTTTCACACAATAGATGTGGTCAGTTTTGACCGAGGCAAGAACAGCAGGTTTCAAAAACATAGAACATTCTTTTTGTGTTCTGTTTCTTCAGTAAACCAGTATTGTGTAAGTCAAATATTTCTCAGGGAGTGAAGATATACTTGGTTCATACTATAAGTTTTAAATGATCAACATTGAAATACTCTAACAGTCTCCCCTTTTTATCATTTAAAACTGTTCCAAATTAAGCAGATGAATGGTACGGAAAAACCTCTGGGTCTAAAGATGTGATAGGTAGGAAAACGCACCACCATCCCAGGCCCTCACTGGCGGGGGCCATTTTGTAACAACTTAGGCTCATCTTTACAAGTTTTTGTGGGTAGTAGAGTAAAGGAATTTTTAAAAAACTTAAATTTAAGCTAAAAATAAAATAATTAAAAACTTAAAAATATTTGAACTAAAAATAAAAGAATTTTAAAAACTTACAAGAAATTTAAACTAAAAATAAAACAATTTAAAATCTTAAAGAAATTTAAACTAAAAATAAACTATTTAAAATCTTAAAGAAGTTTAAACTAAACTAATTAAAAACTTAAATTTAAACTAAAAATAAAATAATTTTAAAAAGTAAAAGGTAACTTATTTTACTAAACTTTTTCAAAACATGAGAAAACAACTAGTAAAATGTGGGAAAACAATTATTGAAACACACAGCAAAGAAAAAGCTCTTTATGAGCCAGGTCTTTTATAGACTTTTCAAAACAGAATGTATAAAAACAAAATTGTCTAAGTAAGATATGTGAATAACTAAAACATAAAAAATGTGAGAGAGAAAGAGAGAGACATTTTTTCAAAAGGCCTAAGCAAGCTAAAACATAATCTTAGTACCATTTATCAATATATTTTCAGTACTAGAATCACTCTGCATTAACTGTAGGCAATTGACTTATTCTGGACATTGTTCTGGATGCAGAGGAACACATTCAGCATCAGAGTCCCACTCGTTCTGCATCCGAGTCTGGTGCAGGTTGATGAGTACACCAGTGAAAGCTTTCATCATCATGTTTTTCAGGCATGGGACTGCACAGGAGAAGAAAAGACAAAACAGAATGAGTATTGTGATCAAAGGAGCACAAATCTTCAGCAACAAGTGCCACCATGGCCCAGACGTGAGCCATGACTACAGGTCCCAGCCAGGGCCTGGATGGTAGTCAGCATCCATCGTTCCTTTCAAGTTCCTCAGTGATTGCATTGCTTCCTCATTGTGGGTGTCATTGTCTCCTGGAATGTAAATGCAACATGGCATTCCAATAATGTAACATACACCACCTTGTGAGGTTGTCAGTATGTCCAGGACCATACAGTTTTGCAGAACCATCAGCCTGAGTGCAGCTATTTCTCTGCTTTGTGCTTCATCTATTTCAAAAGAGATGTTAACAAAGGCATGGAAACAGTAACTAAGTGTTTCTAACATGAGGGCATGTTTGCCCACACTGATCCAAGGAAACAGAGCGTGAACCACCTTGCTTCCTGTTGACCATAGTTTGTGATCAGATGGTACATCGGACTCCGAGATGGAGTCGTGTGGTATGAAAGTCTGTACCTCATGTTTGCATTGTTGTAATGGTGGTGGCTGGATGAGGAAGGTGTGGTCTGTTACCCACATAGGGGCACATATTCCTGTCCAGTTCGCTGGCAACGTCGAGTAAAGTTTATGTCCACAAAGCCACCAACAGTTTTGGATGAAGAACGTGCCGTTGGATGGAGCCAACATGTTGACAGGTGCACCGTTGCCTTGGGCGTGTGCACTGTTCCCACAACATTGGGTTGAGATGTCCAGCGTTCCTAGCCAATTGCTTCCTTCCAGACAATTATTTGCAAGGCACAGATGGGTCTCGTTTCCCTGAACATAACAAGTGAACTTCAGTTTGTCAGGGTTCATGAGATATGGTAACTGTGGTTCCCTTATCAGTCAGTCCATTTCGGTGCAACATATGACTATAGGAATTGCGTCACTGTGCGGTTCACCTGAAGTAATACATTCACGCCTTTACGGCAGGTGAGCATCAGCGTCACTACAGAGGCCCCGCCCTCTTGGTATAAAGACGCCTGCACCCATCTATCTTTCTCTTTTGCCTTTCACCTCGCTTACACCTGAACTTCCTAGGACTTCTTTGTAGCTACATCGCTCGACCAGAGGTGAGCTCGTTCCCTACGTTGAGCATACAGAGAAAATTCCTGCATGTTGCTAGGCTAGCGAAAGCTAGTCCAGCATCTTTTATTTAACCTCAAGGATTGCTGCAGGTGTGAGAGGTGATTGCTGCAGGTGTGACAGTGTGGAGCTGCAATGAGCTGTTACTGAGAAGTTAGAGGAAAAAACGTGCGTGAGTATGATAAAGCTT
>JARVJN010000002.1:19696285-19708194 GCA_031763805.1 Argolebias nigripinnis
TCCAAGTCCACAAAGCACATGTAAACTGGTTGGGCAAACTCCCACGTACCCTCCAGGACCCTGCTGAGGGTGTAGAGACATTTAATAAAAATGATAAACTCCAATAACCAAATTAGGTTTGATGGCTCTCTTTGACATACTTAGCTCTGTGCTTGGTGTCAAAATGCTGACGTTGTACTCTTTGACAACCACCACTGCCTCATAACAAAAAAGACATTCTCTCCTTGAAGCACAAACATAAATTCACCTTCCCATCTTTCTTGAAACAGCCTCATCTGCATCAATTTTTATCTTCCTGGACAGTTTGCGATCATTGTATGCATCTCTCAATCCCACTGGTTCAGAAAATGATATTGATGTGGAAAAACTGCAATCTAGTGGTGGGATGCTGTTACCTTGCGGGTAATAAAATCACCATGCGTTGTGGGAAATGTAGTTTGTTGTCAGTGCACCCCTTTGACATTTATTATACAACAATTAGACCTTTTAAGCTCTCGCGGGCCACAAAAATTGACGTTGCGGGCATCAGCTGGCCCGTGGGCCTTGAGTTTGACACGTGCTATAGAGTGAACAATGTCTGGTGAACAAGACTGTTGTCAGTGACAGGACATGAACTGATCTTGAATCTAATGATACAATCCATGGTGTTAATGTCTTTTTGTTGGGTTTCAGTTGATGACTTAACTTCTGTAGGCAAGATATGGTCTCTTCCGCTGTCCTCCTTTAAAAACACTTCCTGATTCTTCACTTGCCTGGAGTTATTGCGTGAAGTTAACTCTATTCTCTATCAACTGTACGTCAACACCTTTTGGTGCTCCTATTTCACGTGTGGATTTCTTTAAATGGTTGGTTTGGATTGTTAGTTAGATTTTTTTATTTGGCTCTTTTAAAATGTGGTTAGATGTTTTATGATGACTCTATATTGTAAAATTGTTAAAGTTTCAACCACTTAAACTGCAAAATTACTTAGCAACCACTAGGGTATTTAATGGACAGGCAATGAGATTGCTATTGATTTTCTCTGTAAACAAGAAAATAAGCACCGTTTCCACACTAATTATTTAAATCAAGAACATGATACGGTTTCACTCTGATTGAGACCATCAGCAAAATGGGTTTAAACTTCAAGAACCGATTCTTGTTTTTTTCTTTGCCTATCTTGCATTTGCTTATATTCTAATGTAGCATCCTTCGCTAATGATAACTGATAATTTTATCCACAAAAGAATAACAATATGTTTCTTCCCCCCAGACAATCAAGGCAACCTCTCAGCTGGGTGATCCGAGAGTCACCTACAACCTTGAGGATGGGCTGGTTCCCGAAACCAACATGCCAGTTCGTTTCTACCTCTCCCCAAACCGTGAAGACGGCTCAGCGTCCATCCTGGTGTCCGAGCCGCTGGACTACGAGACCACTCCTTTCTTCTCGCTCCGGGTCCGGGCACAGAATGTGGCTGCAGTGCCTCTCGCTGCTTTCACGAGAGTATATGTTAATATTACAGGTATATTTTGTAATTGTTTTGTTTACAGACATGCGACTCAAATTAATTAGCACAACTCTATCATTAGATGATTACTGTACTCTGAAGAAAACTTGTTAAAATATACACTCACGTTGGAGCTTGTATGATTAGTTTTCTGGGAATCAATGTCAAAATGTTATGATTAATTATTTTGGAAAGTTTAGACATCAGATACATACTTATATTTAGTTTTGTTTATACTTGTCGTTTTTTTTTTTTGGTGATGTATTAGTATCTGTTTTGACTAGCACATCAGTCTTCTTACAGCATCCCTTGATCAACTAATTATCTTTTAGCTGCTGTTTGAAATGGAAAATTCTTGTCTAAACTGTGGAGTTTTTAATTTCCATTAAACAATCAAACTTTTCTCAAATCCACTGTTATAGAAGCTTATATTCTAAATGAGTCAATAAGACATTAACCTTGCTATTTTGTAATTCAATCTGTCTCTTGTCTCGAGATGTCAACGACAACGTGCCATTTTTCACATCCTCAATCTACGAGGCCTCTGTAACAGAAGGGGCCCAGATTGGGACTTCGGTTCTCCAAGTGTCTGCCCATGACAAAGACCTGGGACTTAATGGAGAGGTTTGTGTTGATCTGTTTGTGTTCATGTTGTAGAAGGAAAAAAAAAGAACTCAAAGGAAATGACAAGATTTCAGAGAAATCCCTTCCACTGAGTCTCCATTGTGCAGTTTTCTTGTTAAACCATCCGTGTCTCACCAGAGAGAGCATTATGTAACACCGCATCACATCAAAATCCCTGGTGTGGGAGTTTTTGTTCCAGCCTTGTCAAAGAATTGTCGAGGTAGTCTTGAGAGCTGCTGCCATAAGCTTTCTGAATGATTGCGACAATATTGGAGGAGCAGAATGTATTGATTTGGTTTAATGAAGAAGCAGACATCTCACACTTTCACATTCAGTTTCTTTCATTGCTAGTGGTTTTGCTGCTTGAATGTGTGCCATAGCTTAATTTTAAAATGTCCTTTGCTCCACAGATCGCGTACTCTCTGCTTAGCGACAGCAGTGGCGACCACAATTTCTTTCGAATCGACCCAAAAGATGGGATTATCTCCACAGAGGCTGTGTTTGACCGGGAGGCTCGTAGCTCCTACCTGCTGGAAGTTCAGTCAGAAGACGGCCAAGAGTCGGCACGACCTGGCAAAAACAAGCAACCCAACACAGGTTAGAAAAATGGATGGATGGATAGATGGATGGATGGTTGGATGGATGGATGGATGGATGGATGGATGTGCTAGATTTATTTATCTTTCACTACTGAAAGGATTGGATGTACATTTACAACTGAGTACCTTTGGAATCAACCAATTGACCTTCAAAACACAAAAGTAGCTTTAATCAGTTTTACATATTTTGACTCAAAATTCTGGCCAATAACATATTGTGCTACATATTTGTTTAAATTTTCACCATTTGTAGTCAACTCTGACTGTTTAAATTTTTTTTTACTCTATGAACCTTTAGACAAATAAAAACAAAAAAAACTTCCAGGAAATTACCAGTTGAAGGAGTGTACAGTAGTCCCTCAGTTATTATGGGTGTAAGGTTCTGACCCCTTCTCCCCTGCAGTAAATGAAATTCAACAAAGTAGCGATGTTATATTTATTTTAGTATTCATGTACATATTAAGGCTTTAGAAACCCTTACCACACTCTTGTAATGTTCTAAACTCAAACCTACATCATTTTAACAACATATGTACAATACTGTATATGTACTACTAAATTTAACTTACCAGGCTCTGCAGAACAGGAGCGGCACTCGGTTCTGGTCCAACACGATTTCATTTCTGCAGAACTACACTGCATCACCGAAGCCCACACTTGATTTTCTAAACTCTTAAACATATTAATTTTAACAACATATTTATATGTACAGTACAGTAGCTTCTAAATTTTACTTACCGTATTTTCCGGTGTATAAGTTGCTCCGGAATATAAGACGCATCAGTCAAAAAAAGCATCACAAAGAGGAAAAAAACATATATACGGTAAGTCAGTTTGGCATATAAGTCGCATTTATCATGCGTTTATTTAATGGTCAAAACAACTTCATTTTGCCTGGGTGGCGTGGCGCCATTCATCCATCGAGGCCGGAGCCACTAGCTCACCAGCATTCCTTCGCCTTCACCAGCTGAGTGAAGCGAGTGTGCACGGGAGGACTCGCTGTTGCAGTTCGTAGAAATGTAAAGCATCAGTCCCAAATTGTTGTGGATATGGAAAATAACGTGTATAAGTCGCTTTGGCATATAAGTTGCAGGACTGACAAATCTATGCAAAAACTGCAACTTGTACACCAGAAAGTACTGTACATACTAGAGCGGCGTCCCGGCTTGGAGGTCCTCATGGGCCGCCATGGATCTCTCAGGTTCACCGGTGAGTCTGGGGGCTCATGTTCTGGTCTAGTTCAGTGCAGCCCTTGGTGCTGAAGCACATTGTTTGGGAAGCCAGACCTTCAGTTGGTTGACACGGATGTGAGGTGGTTGAGTCCAAGTCTGGATGAAAAAAGTCCCTAGGAATGGGCTAAGGATGGAACCCCGGGACCTAAGGTGGCGCATGTCCCCGCACATTTCAGCAGAAGGAAATGGGGCTTCTGGGCGGGGCCCTGTTGGCTTATGGGAAATGTGGTTGAGCGGGAATACAGTGTAACTTTATTGAGAGGAAACTACAAAATGGCAACGCCTGTCCAAAGTATTTTATTTTTTTGTTAACTTTTTACTGTACAGTATTGTATCCAGTACTGTCCCAATCACGTGAGTAATATTAAAGTTGACATTATGTGTCTTGTACAATTAAAAAAAATTTTTATGTGTGTTGACAAACCGCGATATAGCAAGTCCTTGAAAGTCAAACCGTGAAGTAGCGAGGGACTATTGTACATCTACAAATGAATATTTTTGGAACCAATACATCTTAAGATGGCTGCCAAAGCTAACTGCACTTATAAAGCACAAAAATATCTACCGTACAACTCAGTGAATTTTACAGATTTTGCATAAGCCAATTAAAAGTGTCTGCCAAAGTCAGTGTAAGCCAACAGATATATGGCTACACGTCAGTCAAATTTACAGATATTAGGCTCAAATTTGGTGTGATTGTTGCTGATAATAATCACCCACACAGTATTTTAGACTTTTCAACACATTGTGTGAGATTGTGAATAACATTATTTTCAAGGTTCAACCAAAAGGTCTTTAATGCTAATTCTTAGTAAAAGATTGTCTTAGTATAAAAGTCTTGCATGAAAAGCAGCGGGTGATGTACATTTGTTCAAGGACTGATAAGTGTTTAAATGTGCATTGTGTAATATTTCATTTCACTTTTTTCAAGCGACAATTTAAATAAAACAATGGATTTTCTTTCACTACAGCATTTATGCATGCTCAAAGGGGCATTTTGATACATGAGCAGTCGCAACTCTTTCTAAGAAGCTTAGTGCGTTTTAGAGGTGCCACCAGGCATCGTCATGATAGATGTTTTGAACATGGCCTTCTTCCCTGAAACAAAATTCCAATATGAGGTCTCCTTTGCTAGACAAACACATTTAACAGAAATAAAAACAACAACAAAATAGTAAAACATGTTGCCATTAAGTAAATTTGTCTTACTTTGAGAACAAACTCAGCAAAAAGAGGATACTGTATTTGAATGCATTTGTATAAAAAAATAGCACCCTGTAGCTGAATCTGAGTTTTATATTGACAGCGACAGACTATATAATTTTTTAAGCTTTGTCTGGAGTTGGTGGAGGGTATGTGTACAATATGTTCTTAATTTGCATAAAGTGTGGAAATGTCAAGCGGTCAGTTCGACATTTCCTCGTTTCAAGTTTGTTGCAACACCACCAGAGTGCACTTCGTTGTCTTTTTAAATAGTCAAATAATTTGTCAGAGTCTGGCTGTTTTAATAGCGGCTATTCATTTGGAATCTACAGCTCCATACATTCACTTCCAGCAAATATCATTAAGACAAAACAAACGGCTACAAATTGATATTTTTAAAGAAAGAGTAAAACATGACTCGTGCAAATTGTCTTAATGATGGTCTTTAAAAGACAGACAGAGAAATAAAGAAACACTGACAGAAAGATAAGTAAAAAATATTATCTATGAATTATTATATGCTAAATTCACAATAGTAGAGCTTTCGGTTGACTGCTTTGGTGTAATGTTCATTCATGTTAAAACTACTGCATTGCCAAAAATCCCTATGGAGGGGAATGCTGAAACTAACACTGAGCCATGAGGGGTGTTCCTTTTGTGCCCTGAGTTTTAAACAGACTGAATTACAATCTCACATTAGGATTGGCTTTGAAAAAGGGAATCGTGATTCGATTTATTCTACTGCCATGGCCAAAAAGACTCTTTTACATGTGAAAACAGCTCGGAGGGTTATTGGTATTCCCTGAATTTTCTGTTGCGGCCCCCTTTTTGTACTCGTATTAATTTCCACTGATCGATATTTAACCTGTTCAGCCTCTGTTTGTTTACAGTATATTGCGTCTGGCATTTTGGCAGTGAGAAAATCTCAGTCTGTGTGTGATGTGATGAAAGATGGCATTTGTATTCAGAAGTGGGTCTTTTGCCTGTATTTGGGAAGCTGTATTGGGTGTAGCAGGTGATGTTTTGGAGCAGTAAAGCCTTCTCTCTGAGGTTGCCAGGGCTGCTTAGCATTTACAATGAGTCTTAGCTGTGTATACATATCTTCCACATCCAGAAGGGCTCATCTGCACTGCAAACATTACCTGTCTCTCTCTGTCACCCTTGGGAAACAACAAAAGGAGAGAAATGGAGAATCTAAGAACAAGCCAAGAAGAAGAAGAAGAAAAAAAGCCACACTCTGCCATCATCATCTCTTACTGCCTCTGCTCCAAATTAACTTGTCAGCAATGTGCTCTTAGAGTATATAATTTACACTTTCTAACTAAAGAAATAAAAGTTGTAATGAAGAGGGCCCAGATAAGACACAAACACTTGTCATCCTATGAATTTTTAATCTTCCCTATGGAAAGGTTCTGTATCTTTTCACTGACAAAAAAACAGGATATGCATTCAAAAGGTATATTTAACTTTATTTTTATTTGTCACCACAGACAAAACAATGAATTTATGTGAAAAATAAATATATACATGCACCTTAGCATAAGACAGATCAAATTATGCTAAATTAAGTGCATGGTTCTCTCTTAGCAAGTAAATTTTTCTAAACAACAGCAACGAGAATGACGCATACAGCACTAACTAAATTGTGGGTTCCTGAGTGTTGATGAGCAATTTCTGTTTAATATGCTATTTTGTCCTCCTTGCAGACACAGCATATGTGAGAGTTTTCATCAGCGACGTCAACGACAACAAACCTGTCTTTGCTCAGCGACTGTATGAAGTCCATGTCGACGAGGACGCAGATGTGGGCTTGGTCATTGTCACTGTGGGTGCTAATGATGAGGATGAAGGTACGCTTGATGAAGCAACAGAGTGATGGCGTTCCAACATTTTTACTGATGCTGTTCCCTAGAATAAAAATTCAAAGTTGCCAACATGAAAGTTGTTCAGTTTTAGAATGATTTGCAAGTTTATTTTATATTTACTCTCACATTTTTTATTTTTTTTAAAATATTAAACTTATTTTGGCTGTATATCAATGAATTGCCTGCCAAAGAGGAAACATTTTTTGCAGGATGGTCGCCATTCATAGCAGTGCGCATAAAGTCACCCTGGGGCGAGAGTTTTCCAATCTGGTCTGTGCTCTGAGAAAACCATGTTGCTGAAATCAAGCGGTGTACTGGATTTAGTAGTCATTTAAGTGCTTGGTAATGCACTGCAGCACATATGTTCCAAAAAGAGTGACATGCTCCCACACAGTAGGTGGGTGGGATTTAAGCAATAAAGCAGTTGCTCATCCTCCAGACTGCAGCCTAAGATCCTTTCATCAGGAATGTTTAGGTCCGTTAATCAAGCATTTATGGAGAGCGGGGGTGCAGCTTAGGCTGGCCCATAACACTAATGATAAATTGCTGTGGAAGGACACCCCCCAACATTAGAGTTACAATACTGTTTGCATTAGTGCCATAAAAAAAAGCCATGCTCATTCTGTCTTGTGGAGAAAATCAACCCAAGGTCTGACTGCTAAACATGCCAGAACCCTGTGGGAGATGGGGAGCACTTTGTCATTTAGGACTGTACTAATACTACAGATTAGTGTATTAACATGGGATTGAAGCTACTTTAACCCAGCAGCATGATTGAAAGCAAAGACTATGCATTCCGGAAGATTATCTGATCCATTCCAATGTTCTAGCATTAGATTGGATGGCCTCCATAGAGGCACAGCAGATAAGTACACATCTTCCTTTTAACTAACCTACATCCCCCCAGCCTCATCCGAGCCTCAAATTAATTCCCTACAGGGCCACTATCAGTGCATTATGTTGCCTTCCATTCATTACTTTTTCTGCACTTTTTCTTTAATTAGTATCTGATTAAAGCTGAGGAGACAACGTTTCCATTTAATGAAGTAATCAAAACAAGAAAGAGTTACGTGAAAATCTGCTACTTCGCAAGTCTTGAAGGAAATGAGGTGTAATGCCCTAGTGGTTGCACACTTTTGTTTTTGCAGGAGTGTTACAATGTGCAGATTAGAAAAGGTAAAACACTTTTTGGTGCACAAGAGAAAATGGATATTTTTAATAAAGATGATGATTAAAACATTAACAACAACTTGTTATAGATGTAATTACATTCCAAAATGTTGATTGCAAACAAATCGTCATTACATATTTTCCAATTGTTTCCACAGGTGCCAATGCCAAGCTGCGTTACCAGATAACGTCTGGCAACAAAGGTGGTGCCTTTGACATTGAACCAGAAGTTGGAACAATCTTTATTGCACAGTCACTTGACTATGAGAAGCAAAAACGGTATAAGCTCCTGGTTCTAGCTTCAGATGGCAAGTGGGAGGACTACGCTGCTGTTGTGGTCAATGTTGTCAATAAGAATGACGAGACACCTGTGTTTTCCATGACTGAGTACTATGGATCAGTCACAGAAGAGCTTGATGGATCACCTGTGTTTGTGTTACAGGTGAGAGCTCAAAGCCTTTCTGCAAAAAATGTTTACATTGTGTAGTTTTTGGTAATTAGAATAATCCAAATATCTGCAATTAGTGTCTTTTTTCTAATGAGCACCCTTCTAAACTTTGCTCTCAGTGTAGGTTTATGTGGCAGTTGAGTAATTATTACAATTTCCCGTTCTGGCATATTATTTAGGTGTATCTACTGTTGGTGTTTTACCCTAGCTTGACATACAATTTAATTCGATTTAAGTTACAGCAGCAGCAGGGATGAATCTTGTGTGGGGAAATTCTGCAGTAAGTCTGCCACATCCACTCTCAGACCAGACGCATGAAAACATGCCTGATCATCAGAGCTCAGCACTTTAATTAAACTGGTCAGAAAAAGTGAAAAAACTTAAATGGGCTGTCTAAAAAAAAAAGTCCAAAGCAACTTAGATGGTAGTTGAAAAGAGAAGAAGGAGCAGCGTTAATTTGCAGTTGAATGAGCAAAAGCATAGACATTTTCTCAGACACTTGTCTTTTTCTGTGCAGGTGACGGCCACTGACCCGGACAAAGATGCAGACCAGGGTGCCATACGTTATTCCATTCACGGCCAAGGTGCCGAGTCCCATTTTATGATCAACGACATCACTGGGGAGATGTACGCTCAGCGCACCATGGACCGAGAAGAACGGGCCGTGTGGCGCTTTGTTGTCATGGCGACGGACGAAGAAGGCGACGGACTTACTGGTTTTACGGACGTTATCATCAATGTGTGGGACATCAACGACAATGCACCTACCTTCTTGTGCGCACCTGATAATTGCCATAGTAACGTGGCTGAGAATTCACCTCCTGGAACAATTGTCATGGAAATGACAGCTGTTGATCTTGACGACGCAGCTGTAGGTCAAAACGCCATCCTCACGTATCGGATTACAGGGAATGCACGTAATTCAGACAATGCAGAACTTTTCATTGTTGATTCCAGCACTGGCACCATATCTGTGACAGCAGAGGGTTTGGACCGAGAACGTGCAGACAACCACCGTGTGATAGTTGAAGCCAGGGATGGTGGGGGTATGACGGGCACAGCCACTGTCACTGTTGTCGTAACAGACATCAATGATCATGCACCAAAGTTTAAAGAGGATTGGTGTGGTGTTCATGTTCCTGAGAGCACACGCGAGGATACTTCGCTTCTGGAGCTGAGTGCTGTGGATCCTGACGATGGCACGTATGGACAGCTGGCGTTCAGTGTGGTGGCAGGGGATTCAGAGCAACAATTCTACATGGTTAGTAACAGAATGGAGCAAAAAGGCACTTTGAGGCTGAAGAAAAAGCTGGACTTTGAGCAGCCAGAGGAGCGACAGTTTAACCTCACCGTCATGGTAGAAGACTCAGACTATTCCAGTGTTATCCACTGTTTGATTCTGGTGGAGGATGAAAATGATAATGCCCCCGTGTTTATCCCAAACTCCCACTTGCTTTCTCCTTTGCCCGAGGACATAACTGTAGGAACCAGCGTCATTCAGGTGGAGGCCACTGACGCGGACTCAGGTCTGAACGGGGGCATTTTTTACAGCA
This sequence comes from Argolebias nigripinnis, assembly GCA_031763805.1. NCBI lineage: Eukaryota > Metazoa > Chordata > Actinopteri > Cyprinodontiformes > Rivulidae > Argolebias > Argolebias nigripinnis. The sequence continues at coordinate 19,706,467 of JARVJN010000002.1, forward strand.
TCGTTTCTAATTCAGACCCCTTTGGACACTTTACAGTCAGCCGTACCGGTGTTGTCACTGTCACCAAGCCACTGGATAGGGAGACGGTGGCAGGCTATGAGCTGGTTGTCATGGCGACAGACCGTGGCACACCGGCGCTGACTGGCAGCGTTACGGTCCACTTGCCACTGCTAGACATGAACGATAACGGCCCAGAGCTGGAGACGGTCTACACGCCTGTGCTGTGGGAGAACAATCCAGCACCTCAAGTGGTCTGGCTTAACAGGAGCTCAACTCTTCTTCATGTGGTGGACAGAGACTCCCCAGAGCATGGGCCTCCTTTTATTCTATCTCTGCCTTCGGTTTTCTCTGCTGACTTCCACCTACAGGATCACGGGAATGGATCGGGCACACTCACCACCCTGCGCAGATTTGACAGGGAACGGCAGAGCGAGGTTTACTTGCCAGTGATAATGATTGACAGCGGTGCTCCGCCAATGACAGCAACAAACACCCTCACCATCACTATTGGCGATTACAATGATAACGCCCATCAGGCAGGAGAGAAAGATGTCTATGTTCACAGCCACAAGGGTGAGTTGCTTGCTCACCCATTTTTCATTCCTTGCTCCTTGTTTTTGTTACAGAGATTCACACTGCAGGCAAAGTTTGACTGAAGAGGGGGGAAACTTAGGTTACAGCTGAGGGGGAAAAGTTATCAGCGCTGTACCTACTCAAATGTGGTTTGGAATTCATGATGGCTCTTTTACGTTTAGACTCTGACTGTGTTTTGTTATGGTAATGTAAAATTTCTTCTCAAGCCCTGAGCACATTCTTTCCTTTCCTTCCCTATGCCTGAAGCTCATAAGAATATCATTTTATTGCAGGATCATCATTCTTCTTTTGTCTGATTGTGTTTCCCCCTCCAGATAAGTTGGTTAGGTGTATTGGCTTGTTAGTGTTTTTGATACTATGCACAGCTATATGGCAGTTTTGGTAATTGTTGGAAACAAGAGTGCCGTGACTCATTCGGGCTGCCATTGTTTACCCAGCTGTAGTGCTCTGGCACTGCAGGTCGATAATAACATAATCCACAGTGAGATAGCCTCACTTCCTTAAGCCCCACGCTCTCTGAAGTGGAGCACCAAGAGTCTATTCATTCCAGCAGTGGGACTTCACAGTTATGAGCATAATAAGTAGAACAGAACACAAGAATGCAAGATAAGGAGAAGGGAGGGACGAAAAGATAAGTGTTGGCATCAGCAGAATCTGTCCAGACTGAATCAATGTGCGTGTATGTGTGTGTGTGTGTGTGTGTGTGTGTGTGTGTGTTTACCTTAACAGGAAGGATAGGAAATGCATCACTAGGGAAGGTGTATGCCCCAGATCCAGATGACTGGGACAACAAGACCTACAGTCTGGAGGCAAGCGCTGCCAAGTAAGGGATTCCAGCTAAATGCATAGATTTCTTTGTCCGAAAATGTGCTGCTCTATCAATATCCAGCAATGCTAAAAAAAATAAAGCTTCAAAATCACAGAAAATATATACAGGTTCTCCCCGACTTACGAACGAGTTCCGTTCCTATGTCCGTTTGTAACACGAAAATCGCTGTAAGTCGAAATTACGTCCAAACGGCACCTCATACATGCACCTCATAGGCTACATCCAAAGGGCACCTCATACATCCAAGCACCTCATACATACAGTACTGTATTTTTACCAAGCACTTAGCCTATCCTAACACATTA
>JARVJN010000002.1:20052538-20065033 GCA_031763805.1 Argolebias nigripinnis
ATAAATCAAAACAAAGCAAAAAAAAAAAAAAATCCTGGGAAAAAACTTTCCCAGGATTTTTTTTGTGTGTGAAAATTACAAGAAATGTACCAGAAATGTTCTGCTTTGTTGCAACCCCTTAAGCAACTCATTGTTTAAATTCAAATCCCTCCGAATTTATTTTTATGTGCTTTTTCAGCTAAACCTGTTGGTGTATTAAACAATTGATAACCAGTCTTTCTTTTGAAATAGAAACTTTACAAAATAAACTTCAGTTGGGTACAAGTATCTTAGTTAAACCTTATAATTTTGTGAGTACTGTACAGGTAAATTTTTTAAATCACGATTTGATAAGTATGCAGTAGAACTGCACCAACAAACATCACCACCAGTTTTTGATGTTAAAAGTTTAGCTACACCCGAATTAAAAAGAAAAGAAAGACAAAAAACACTTTTTTTTTTGTATTTCTATGAAAGAGCAGTTTTTTGTTCTTGTTTTATTTTTTTCCCCTTCTCATTCTTGTTTGTGCAGCTTTCTTCTTGTTGTTCCTCTAATGACTGTTTTTCACTCATCACTTTGGGATGATTAAATTGAGCAAAGTACCCAACTAGATTGCTCTAACTAGTTCATCTGCAGAAAGAAGTGTGACCCCATATTTAGGTCTCACTTTGTGGCAGAGCTGAATGTATTTAATTTTCTTGGACAGCAGTGTAAATGTAGAAAGAAGTGCCTTGCTGCATTTGTCCTTTAGTGCATCACTTTAAGGTCTGAATCAGTTGTCCTTCATAGCATTTGATACATTTGCTCCTTATGAAACGCACTCGATCAAGCTCTCAGTAAGAACTGCTGTTCGTGTTGCGTCAATTTTAAATCCTCGGACCATCTTAAAGAGTGCTCCGTCAGGGAAAAGTCGCCGAGCGGAGGAAATGAACGGTCAGTGAGTTATGTGTGTGAGTTTCAGATGTGGCTCCAACTTCCCTCGCGATGTGATTTAGAGATCGAGCTTTAAGTCAAGCCAATTACCGCATCACAGCTCTCCCAGTCAGGGTTAAGTGGACTATTGGAGAAACTGGGTGTAAATCACATCCTGCCGTTGGACCTGCAGTGGGGTTTGATGACCATCATAGTGAATGTGGGGGGAGAATAATGGAAAATATAAGTGCAGAGAGGTGCACCATTAATGTGGTTATAGAAATAAAATCCACTTTAACTCTGGTTGTAAAGTGAGGATGGCGATGACATCAATAGTAACTCAGTTGTTGTTTTTATTTTATTATTTTCAGCCTCCTCTTGGCTTCAGCCGAGAGGCGAGGCCATCACAAATCTGTGTTTGGAAGATTTGTGATGGTAAGCAAATACCACCCCCATGTCCTGGATTTTTCAAAGCACGTTATTAAATTATTATTTTTAGTCTCATACTGGGTTCATTTATAGAGTTTGCTTTCATCAGCAAGGACAACTCAGCAGTTCAAGCTTCATTAAAAGCAAGGAAGTGTTTTATAAATGATTTGAGGTCCTGCCTATCAGAAATGTACTGTATGTAGGCAGAATCGATAAGTTGGTATTTTCTCTCTTCATCGAAGCGTTTGAGTTCTTTTATTCACCTCACAGTCGCAGAGTAGTCATCTGTGGGAACTAACCTACATCACTTAATCACCTCATATTACTAATTTTTCCCCCCAAAACGTTTTATTTTAATTTAACATTTTCTTGACTTTCACATGTGTGGTTTTACATACAATCATTGACTTACACATTTGGTCAAATCATTGCAGCCTCAGTGCTTTTTGTTTTTGTTGTTTTGGCACTAATTACTTATCTTCACATCTTTTTGACCACCTCCGTCAAGGTAACAAATAAAACTGAGTTCAAAAAGCTTCTTTGTGAGTCACTTGTGTCCCCTTGTTTTCCGCTTCCTTTAGTGCTGCAGAAGATACAGAAGGTTATGGAGGGGGTTAATTGGGTGGCCAGGAGGTGAGAAGCTGCTATCCAGTCATAGCCACAAATGTTAACTAAATGCAAATCAGGTCTGAAAAGAAATGCTGCTGATGGCCATTACTGACACTTAAAAAAGATCTGCATAGAAAATTCAGATGTGTTCTCTGCTCTGTTTTATATTAACACATTTCATCAGTGATAGAAAGGAATAATGATCTGAAAGTCCACTTCATGGTGTTCTCTTCCACTGAAAGAAAGGATAATTTGATGAAGCCCTCAAGGTCACATTTACTTATTATTCAAGCATTTACTTTTTTTTGTTGGTTACAAGCTGCCTGGCATGAAAACATACCTTCTTTTTTCAGTGTCTTTTATGTAAGTTCAATCTTTTTTTTTTCTTTTTTCCAAGTTTCTTTTTGATTTTTAAAGTACATTATAGAAAAAATTGTGAAAAATGCAATGTCAACAATGTACTGTCCGTTTAACTGAACGCCAAAAGAATGAATAATCTTAAAACCTTATTCTCTTAAACTCCAGATGTGTGTTTGTGTTGAATGCCACACAGTGTTGATGCAAGGTGAGGTCAGGCTGATTCTGGCAGATCCTGATCACCACTCTATGGTGAGTTCATGTTGCTTCCATCTGGACGCAGGTATCTGCTGCCCAGATTTAGGACGAACAGACTGAAAAACTAATTTATCTCTGTAGCGATCAGGCTTCTCAACAAACTATGATTTCTGGACTGTTATTTTAATGTCTCAATGTCTTGTCAAGTATGTTTTGTGTGTCTACTGACTGAAACAAATTTGCCCCTTGGGGATAATAAATACTTGAACTTGAACTTTGATATACAGGTATTCCCCGACTTACGAGCAAGTTCCGTTACTACGTATCATTCGTAACTCGAAAATTCGTAAGCCGGAACCCACACCAGCCGCCACTGACTACACATACATGTAAGTTACCAAGCACTTTGCCCATCCTAACACAGCTACATAATTATCAAAAAACACATACATGTACTGTACAGTACATTTATTTAGAGACATACTGTACATTAATCAAATAAAAAATACAATTTCTTACTTTGAGCTGGTCTCCACCGCCAGTCAGTCCGTGTCTCCGGTGGTGGTAGCGTCAGCATTTTAGCCCCCGTTAGCTCGGTGTGTCCCTCCAAAAGGCTGCACTGCTGTTTATCCACGTTTTAACATGTTACCTCGGTGTTCATCAAACATCTGAGACTGCCAGGCAGACACGGATGGAGCTCCGGCCGCCTGCAGCAGACTGTCCGCAGCCATTTCAGAACAAGCGCAAGCTAACAGAAGCTAAAAACAATGCGACCGGAAACCACCGCAACAAACCGGAAGTGATGTAATTTGGGTTAAAATTAATAAAAATAATCATTTTAATAATAATACTTTATTTGTAAAGCCATTTAAAACAACCACAGCTGCAACAAAGTGCAGTACACATGAAATCAAGAACATTTAAACACACACACACACAAAAATATATGTATATATATTTTTCATATTTTTATTAATTTTGATAACTTCGTAAAGTCAGAACTTCGTAAGTCGAGGGCTTCGTAAGTCAGGGACACCCTGTATTTAGTTTGTAAACTGAATATTTAGTGTTTGTAAATTAAATGTTTAGTTTGGAACTAAGACATTTATAAATGTATGACTAACATAGTGAAAATATGACTTTGAAATAAAAAACTTTTTTTTTACGAAAGGCTAAATAAACCACAATATTGCTGTTAATTTTTGACTGTGTAACTTTACAAACGGCACCCCACATGTATCTTGTACTACTGAACAACTTATCCATACATTTTGGGTTAAACATCACTCTTGTCCTTTTGACTTTGCTCCACGAGAAGCTGCGAGCCATCAGTTGACTGCAGGGTCATGCAGAGAGGACTTTCAGCCTCATTTGTCTCGCCCACTGCTCTCATCCCGGCTCATCTGTGGAGTGTTCTCCATCTCCGGGGTCCTTTACCAGCGCTGCTGTCACTGTCTCATGCTCTCAGCGCTAACAAGCATGCACTCTGACTTAGTAACTGTTGGTGCCTAATGGACTGGACTCACTGTCTCATTAGGAGGGGAACAAAGTCATTCCAATCACTTAGTTGCCGCCTGACAAAATGGCCATTTGAAATTTCCTCTTGGTCTTTCATTTTTTCCTCTCTCTGCCCTGCTGCTGTCCCATCAACCCACTTCTTATCAATAATTTACCAGTAGGGGGGGCACTGCCGATGGAGTCTCTTCTTAGTTAATGAAACTGCAAGGGAATTTACTGCAGTACAGGTTGTCCCCAAGTGTAGGGACATTCCTACACTCTTGTTAAACAGCTGGGTGAGGATTGTATGAGCACACACAATGGTGATCTTCACTTGTCCCACATAAGAGCCCAGAATAAAACATGCAGCGTTGAAGATATTTTAGGAGACCTCTTTAACACAAGCTGTATTCTCTCCAAACTTGACGTTCAAGACATTCAAGTTTCACTGTCTGTCTTTAAAGGTCTGCTTACCCTTTGAGGTAATTGTCCTTGTTCTGTTGCGGTCTGTGTGCAGCCATGTCTGAAAAGATGTCTGTCTTTGACATTGCCTAATACATATCATCAGATGCAGCAGAGCAGCTCGGTACGTCTGATTACTGCCACCTGACAGAGACCAACTGCGCACATACCTCACTGAATCCCATCCAGCAATGTGTGCGCGTGCATGCCTTTACCACGGTGCATCACCAGAATACTGAGAGACTAAGCACCATGACTCATCTGACTCTCGGGACCTTGGAAGCCAGAGGAAGCATGCTGACTCAGAGGAAAAAGGATATCAAACGCCATTATCGGAGAATTGCAAATATGACAGACTCACCGATTTGCTGAATTTCCTCTTTTTGCCGTTCTGTTGGCTTTGTCTGTCCCTTCCTGTTGGTCATTCCATGTCTCAATGTCACTCTGTCTTTGCTTCACAGTGATGATAATTTCTCAGACACTCTGAGTCAGAAAACTGACAGCGAGGCAAGCAGTGGCCATGCTGGGGAGAATAAATGCCCAGGGAAGGACATCAGCTCGTCCACTGATGCCAGGATTTCTGAGGCCTACATCACCAGGTACATTTCTACCCTGCAAACCAAAAAAATCTATGCAAATTGGTTGAAACATGTTATTTACTTTGAAATTAAAGAAGTAAAATTGAAATTTGTAGTTGATGCCAAGAAGCACACACACACATTTATAAAGGCTCTGCGTACATAAATAGCACAATATGAAAAATTCAGGTCTTGCCATGTCTCTCAGACTACTTATCAATGCTGAACTCTGAAAGACTGAATGTTTTTATGAAGTATTTCAGCTGGAGGGATAGCACACACTGACATGACACATTTGATCACACCTCGGTCTCTTTGGCAGCATTTCCTGGTGTCCTGCCAGTATTTAGTCTCCTCTCCTCAGTGGTGCATTTCTGCAGGTGGATTTAGTGACCTTGAAATGTCTGAGTGGTTCTCGCTCTTGCCAAACAAATGAACAACTGCTATTTAATCCCGAGCCACACTCACTCCCTCTTCTTCAACATTGAAATGACGATTCATGCTAGAGCCAATGTTTATTCCACTGCAGCTACTGCGATGCAGAACACGTGTGAATTAACCATGCTTTTAACATGAACTTGTAATGAGCATCATACTTCCTGTCTGTCTACATCACGCTTCCTGTCACCTTGTAAACACATGATCCCCGCCTCTTTTCTTTTTCTTCTCATGTCTATCTGCACTCACTTTGTGCTCGTCCATCCAGAGAATCCTCAAGTGTTGAATCATTTATATACAGAGCTTTATTTAGATGTTTTCCTCTCCTGCTGTTCTTGTTCATCAGTACTTTCATCAGTACTTTCTCCCCAACTCTGGGTTAGTTTCCTGGTTTGACTAAAAGGAACTTTTAGATTAGGGGTGTTGAACTCAGTTACCAAAAGTAGCCAAAATTTATAAACTTTGTTTGAGGTACAGGCCACTTTCAGCTGATACATTCACTCGAGTCAGATATCTGATATCCGTTCTTGGTTGCAGGTTCTTGAACAAGAGTTTGACCTGTCTCACTTGATGTTCTACTCTTTCCACATCAGAATCAGTAATGGCAGAATGATCCAGACATCTTTCTGGCTTCAAAGTTAGCCAGCTGGCAAGAGAAGTCTATACTAAATTATGTATTTATCAGTTGTTTTAAAGGAAAATGAGAAGATATACAATATTTTACATCTCAATTATCATCTTGGGGGACCATATTTGGCCTGCAGCTTTTGAGTTTGACGTGCTTTCAATAGTCTTCTGCCTTGTTATATTAATAGGCAAAGGCAAAATGAGCATAAGGGTGACATGCCAGTGTGGTGGTCCTGCTTGCTGTTTGTTGCTGTACACTTTGTCCCAGAAGAAGGTTGCTGTTATGAAAGTAAACTGCTCCACCTGCAGTCTGTAAGTGGTCCCTGCTCTTATTTACCGGTACTCAAATTCTTTGAGCGAGCAGAAAATCACATTTATAGTCCCTATTATTTTAAAGTCCACGAATGAAGTTTAGGATTTTTACATGCTCAAATATTAGTTGGGATTAATCTGGGACTTCGTGAATCGTATCTATCAGTAGTTTTTATTTGGACAATGATGCAACTGGGAGGATTTGGGGGAGAATATGGCTGTCTGAAAAGAACTCAAATCATGTTCTTCAAACTCCAGATGTGTTACTGTGTTTCGTGCAGCGCAGTAATAAAGCTGCTTGTAAATCTTAATCATTATGGCTGAGACAGCACTCATTAGGCAGATGTAAACCCCCAAAGTGAAGTCATTTATCTTCAAGAAATGATTAGGGGATGAGTGATTCACTTCTCTCATTCATCAGAGGGCTAATTAAAATTATTGATCTGACATGTATGTTTCCAGATATCGTTGATTTAATATTTGAAGTTGTTGCCTTTATCAGAGAATGCAGTGCCAACTGCTTAAACGGTTAATTATATTATATTCTTGGATGTTTTAAAATAGAATTTCTGCTTCCCAAATTGTTTTATGTATCAATTCAGTCATTAGCTGTTTGCCCGTAGTGTAAATGATGGCAGTGATGAAATGAAACATTACAGTTCCTAATAAAGACTTTTGTGTTGCTGTTAATAAAAATATAAAGCCTGTTAAAACCACGCTTAGGTGGAGTTGTTGCTCTATTTGCATTTTTATGGAGCATTAGAAGATAGTGATATTGCAGTCTTGTACACACTGAGTTTGTTTCTCAGAGTTACAAAGGTGTTTGTGGTGTACCATGGTTCAGGGTCAGACAGAGGACATTTGGACTGCTATAGCAGCTGCAGCGTCTCCTAGGAAGTATGTTTTGGTGCTCTGATGAATCCCAGACCTCCCTCATCTGGCTAACAGCCAGATCCACTCTACCTCCTCTGCAGAATAACCCCAGTGGAAACCAGAGGGGTATACTGCAAAGGGAAATGAATGGGTTGGTTGAGGCTTCTTAAACCAAAAGATAAAATGTTTTAATGTTTTATAGGTTTTTCTAATTTTAGCTAGATCATCATAGTCTTTTACGCCAACTGTCTGTCGGTGGAGATTATATACAGTTGTATATTAAATAAAATTTTCGTTAATCTTTTCTCTGACATTATTTTCCATGAAAGTAAAGATTCTTGGCTGAAGCAGTAACGTATATTTAAGCTTGTTGAGCTGTACGGTTGTATTGTAATTAAAGTAAGCCGTCGATTCAATCAGCTTTCATCCAAAAAAACAAAAAAAGGCTTAATATCAAATTGATTTAGTTTTCCAATAACCTAAATGCACTTTAGACGATCTTGTTTAAGTGCATAAAAATTCAATTGGAAATTAAACTGCCACATTGTTACATATCAGTAAATGGGTTTGCATTGGTATGCAGAAAATAGCATAGAGATACTGTAGTACTTAATACAAAGTACTTTATTTGCCCTACATGCAGTTATAGTTTTATCCCAATATTTTTCTCCGTTCAGCTTCCTCTATTTCCTTATTTTGACAGAAAGCGTCTGCACAATCTGTTTGATAAGAACATCAAATGTAAATAAACATGTGAGCAAAGCAGAAATAGACAAAGTTATTACTGACCGTCTCTGACGTGGTATTTAACTTGCTTTAATGTACACAAGTACAAATCTGATTCAAGATTACTCCTAAAAGGAGAATGTTTTTCTCAAGCTGATGAAAGTGTGCTGATGATTCATTCCAGACAGTGCAGCATGACCTCATGAAGTCAAATTAAAGCAGTTGTTCTTGGCGGGGAAATCAATTCAATAATTCAAGAGTTGAAGTTGTTGAGAATATTTCAGTTGCTCCAAATCACAGATGTATTTTCTTCAACGCTTCACCCGTACTACGTTTCAAATATCAACTCTTTTCTTTTTGTTCTAGTGAAAGCTAAAATGCTATGAATAAATATATAAGTTAATTATTTATTTTCATCTCACTTTTGTTTCAGCAGGCACAGGAAAAGATCTGAACCACCATCTCGCCGGCCCCCCGCCCGCCCCAGCAACGTTCACTGCATGTTGCATTCCTCCCAGCAGGGCCACAGCGGGACTCCAGAGATGGGCTCTCCAGTTCTCGGCCACTTCAGCCCACGGGACATGCTTCGAAGTAATAACCACATGCACATTGACAGCCCTGAGCGACGGCACCGGACTGGTCACGGCAGCCTCACGAACATCAGCCGCAACGAATCCCTGAAGAAAATGGAGAGTCCGTCAATCCGTCGCTCCACCTCTTCAGGACAATACACAGGCTTTACCGATGTCCATCATCATCATAGTGGCAAGTCCCTGGACCCGGAAACCATCGCTCAGGTCAGCGCGGGACAAGCGGCGACCAGACCGCAGCTCCCTCCACCATCAAAGCCCTGCCCCGCCCTGTAAAAACATAGTCAGTCCCTGTCTTCTGCTTCCTCTGGCTGCAACTGTGTCTGTGTGCTAGTACATGCTAACACGAAGCTTCACAGGCAGACAGCAGGGAGCATAGCTTAAACATCATGGGACTCATCACAGCATCACTAAGCTGTATGCAAATCCTAAACTTATAAAAATATTAATTTAACACTTCATTTTCTGTATTCCTCTACCATATTTTCCAGCGTATAAGTCGCTCCAGAGTATAAGTCGCATCAGTCAAAAAAAAACATCACAATGCGGAAAAAACATACGGTATATAAGTCACGTTAATTATGCGTCACCGCTGACCCCCGGGAAACGTGGGCCAATGTTGTGCCAAAAACGGATTAGCGGCCGTGGGAGCGCACTTGGGAGGACTCATTGTTGAAGTTCTTCGAAATTTAACAAGATTAACAGTTAAAAAAAAAATATATATATATATATATATATATATATTTGTTTGCTTGACCTTATAACAAAGATGTGTCTCATCTGAACTTTTTTCCATAATAAATGCCATTTAATGGTCAATGTTTGGTGGCGGGGGTATAGCGGTACAGGAACAACATATACACCTACCAGTAGTTGTCAAAAGCCTAGAGGGCCCACTTGCACCTCTAGCGGCTGCAAATGGTAACGTTTACTCTGATTCATGTCAGTATGCATGAACATTTCAAGTGTCAGTCGAAAGTTGCTCAATGAATTTGGAAAACAAAAACGTAAATAAGTTGCAGGACTGGCAAATTATGGAAAAAACTGTGACTTATACGCTAGAAAATACGGCAGTTTGCCTGTATATGGCATCTGTTTGGAGGCTAAGTTGGTGTACATACGTCAGAGATAGCACTAAGTGCTAGGCTTCCTGTCTGCCTACTGGGAGCATGCTCAGATGAGCAGTTCTTATCTTTGTATCTCGCTTGCTATAGCCATGCAGATAACTGCCAGTGCATAGTCATATTTCTTCCAACTCTCCGCATGTGTGATGCATTCTTGGTGTTCTCCAGAATTGTTGTGTTCATCTACTAACACTTTTTGTGTGTTTTTCCACTTGTGTACTCTTGCCTTGTCCTTTCACTGTCTTTGCTTTTATTCTTGTCTTCACATTTCCTTTCTCCAGTTATTTTAGTTTGTTCATTTACAGTTTTAACCACAAGCTTTCTCCTACTGATCACAATTTCTTTTTTTCAGCCAGTTTTGTTATGCGTTCTCCCTACATGTGCCTCACGTTCATAATGCTTTTTCTTTGTGTCCTGTAGGACATCGAGGAAACTATGAACACTGCTCTGAATGAGCTGCGCGAGCTGGAGCGACAGAGTTCAGCCAAGCACGCCCCTGACGTGGTGCTGGACACCCTAGAGCAGCGCCCGACCTCTGGTAGCAGCGGAGGGGGTGCCGTTCTGGCAAGCTCCAATGAGTCCCTGAGCCCCATCCACGGCGTCATGCTTAGGTCAGCTGCCAACACTGAGCCGCCCATTCGCCGCAGCACAAGCTCCTCCAGCGAGGCCATGAGTACCTTCAAGCCCATGGTGGCACCACGCATGGGGGTGCAGCTGAAACCCCCCGCTTTGAGGCCCAAGCCTATGGTCATGCCCAAGTCCAGCCAGGTCTCGCAGCCTCCTACTGGATTAGCTCAAGACCCCTTGGACAAGTCATGCACCATGTAACATCTGAAACTGAGAAGAAAAGAAAAAAAGATGCAAAGCAAAAGTCTCTTCTGGTATCTTTGGTAAAGTACACAAAAAGGGTACTCTAATACGATCTGCGAGACCTCTGTAGGTTTTAGTCAACATTGTAGTCTTGTTTGCCAGCCAGCCAGATCTCGTGTCTCATCGTTGAGCTGAATTGTGGGGTAAAATACGTAATTTCCAACATCTGATGTTTACTGAATAAATTTAAACAACAAATCACGGTTGCTTCCTTGAGAGTGTAGAACATGTACATAATATTAGTTTAGTTTACAGATATGAATGAACTTAACTTGAACACGCTTCCTGGTTTACCACTGAACCTGAGAAGCAGCCTGAAGAGAACTGGAGTGACTGCAACGACAAAACCTTATGGATGTGTTTTGATTCTACATGGAAAGACCCTTGGATGTGTTGTGAAGTGCTCCAAAGGATTCACTGACTTTTTTTTATATATATATATATATATAAATAAATGATTTTAAACATTCAGTTTCATGATGATGCTGTGACAACATGGGCAGACATTGTTTGAAGGTTGTCTTGATCTTGTGCCAGAAGAACTCTAAACCACTTATTTATTAAAGGTACTGTGTTAATAGATCAATAGTACTGACATCTGTTGAATCTCTAGCATGTAAATTGCAGCTTTCTGTGGCAAGGTTTCTCATCTGTTGTGTTTCACAAAGAAGTGTAAAGATCACCTCCTCTACGCGTTTCACTCAGAACTGCGTTCTGTAATGCCTGAAAATAGATCAGGGGATCAGATAAAACCACTATGAACTTTGAACATTTCGATGCATTCTTGAACTTCTACACCAGTACCTAATAATGTATGTATGCCTTTATATCTGTATAAACCATAGGAAGTAATGTGCGTAGTTCTAATAGCAGTCACATTATTTTGCTATATGGACCACATGCCATAGCTTTTTGTATGCCTTGCTTGACTATATCCAAAGATCCAACTTTCAGCATGGGTGTTTATAATTCATATTCACTAATGTGTATAAATATAAGGTAGCATTCTTTAAGGGTGCTGCCGGTAGCCATGGACCTTATGACTGTTAGTGTAAAAGCCTCCTCGTATGTTCACCCTGCTCCTTTTGCGTCTCTTTGTGAAAACAGCAAAGCAGCTTGCCTTCCTGTTTTCTGTCCAGATGAGCATGCCAGTTGTGTTTTTAGACCTGTGTGAATTGACTTTTTTTGTGGGTGAAAACGTTGAACTAGAACAGTTAAGCAACATACATGTAAGTCTTTTAAGATGCAATTCACGCAAATGGTTGCAAACGAGTTGTATTTGTGACTTTGCCACCTGTTAACGTATTTTTTTTAAACCTATGTACTGTACTATACAAAATAACAGATGGGTGCATGTAGTTGCAACATTTTTCAAACGGTTTGCTATGAGTTAATGCTCTCCAACAGCAGGTTTACACCGTGTTTGACTTGACAAAATAGTATGTATAAAGTTACAAGTTAAATTCTGGATGACTAACTTCTATTATTTTTTATAACAGTTTTTACTTTTGTTGTGTTTCTGGGAAGAAATCACTTAGAGCCTCGGTTGTTTTGGAAGCCGTTTGTATTCAGAAATGTGTGTTTTTGTCATTGTGTAACGTCATTACGAATAGGACTTGTGCTGTCTGTAGGCTTTAAGCTCCTTTGTGGTGTTCTGTACATCTGTAGTATGTACTGTGAAAGTGCCTTTGAAAATGATTTAGCAGAACTGCAGACGTCAAGTCCAGCTGCATCTTCATATTAGATGCTTTGTCTTTGATCAAATGCAGTGTAGGAAGTTTAGGACTTTGTGATAGTTTTCAAACCGTTAAATGGCAGAACTAATAACAGCTTACACACATTGTGACATTGCACTTTTATGTACATAACTGTAAATATGGCATGTAACACACATTTAGAGTTCTTCGAGAGTA